>ML663016.1:5868847-6036920 GCA_007570785.1 Antilocapra americana
CTCTCTCTCTCTCTCTCTCTCTCTCTCTCTCTCTCTCTCTCTCTCTCGGTTAACGACTACTTTAAATCATGGAGTTGTTTTTGTTTTTTAAACCTCCAGTATCCTCATATATAAAATAGTGTCTATTATACCAGCTCCGCAAGTCTGCTGTGAAGCCAAATATATGTCAGAAGGATTGCGTGGGAATGCTGGTCAGTCCAGAGAACACTCGAGTACCTAGGGGAGTGCCAGGCATTATGCGAGGCACTGGGGGTTCGGAAAGCAGCACCTGTTTCCTGTTTGGCCACCTACTGCATCTTGTCAATTCTTCCTTAAAATTGTTTTTCACTTTGGATTTTTTCCCCCCATTTTCTTTGCTTCTTCCCCCGTCCACAGCATTATCACCACTTGTGTGAGTCACTGTCACAACCAGCTGGTCCCCAAGTTGTTTTTTGGCACTTATGGCAGTGCCAAACTAATAATCGTTCTGAGGTATGGTACAGTATGGGGCCTCCCAGGTGGCTCCATGGTAAAGAATCCACCTGCCAGTGCTGGAGCTGCGAGACTCTGGTTTGGTCACTCAGTGGGGAGGAGCCCCTGGAGGAGGAAATGGCAACCCACTCCAGTGTTCTTGCGGGATAATCCCGTGAACCAAAGAGCCTGGTGGGCCACCATCCGCGGGGTCTCAAGGAGTCGGACAGACTAGCAACTGAGCACATGGTATGCGTGGATGCGTGCGTGCTGTCACTTCAGTGGTGCAGACTCTGCCACCCTATGGACTGTAGCCCACCAGGCTCCTCTGTCTATTGGATTCTCCAGGCAGGAGTACTAGAGAAGACTGCCATTTCCTTCTCCAGGGGACCTTCCTGACCGAGAAATCGAACCCATGTCTCTCACATGGAAAAGATATAGACTTTGTAATAAGAAGATCTAGGGTTGCATCTTTGCCCCACTTCTTACAAATAGTGTGACTGGGCAAATCTCTTTACCACTATTCCAATTTGAACTCTTTCTCTTCTAACAGGTTAATAGGGGAGTGTGCTGGGTGCTAAGGATATACAAAAAGGGTTAATATGTTCCTTGAACTTGAAGAGAATCATGATCTAGTAGGGGAGACAGATATAGTCATAAATAACTATGGTGTAACAGAAATTATAAAAGAAACTGGCTTTGGAGTCAGATACAAAGAGCAGCTTATGTAGTGGGAAAATCACAGCCTTAACACTGGAATCAGATTGCCTGGGGTCTAATCCTGGCTCTGGCACCTATTAGCTGTATCATCTGGGCAAATTAATAACTCCTTAAGTTTCAATGTCTTCATCTTCATAGAATAGGGGACACTGGTACAATTTTAATGAGAAGGAAATGAAATTATATATGTAATGTACTTAGCATAGTTTACTGCATATAGTACATAGCATATATGAACAAATAAAGCTCTATGATTATGATATGATTATTGTATAGTGGCTTAAGAGCTTGAAAATATAGGTTTGGCCTCATTTTTCAGTTGGAATTCCAGTTTATCTGCATGCTGGCCATGTGTGTATATCTATATGTGTTTTTTTCTTTAACCTAAACCTCAGTTTCCTCATTAAAATGTATATTGTAATGGTGCTTGATTTATAGAACCTAGAAATTCACAGAGCTCATGTATCTAAAGAGCTGTGAGCCAGGATCTGAGACAGTGTTTCATGAAAGATGTGTGTGCTCTGTCACTACAATGATAGCTCTTATAATTTTTATTCTTGCTCTGGCTTCTGCTGGCTCTTTTATCTTTCACAGTAAATTAATCTTTCTGAGCCTTAGTTTACCTGTTTTGTTCAAAGCAGGTTGTTTTGAATATTGCAAATGTATATATAAAATTGCTGGATTGTGCCTGTCACCACACAGCTATCATTCAGTACCTAGTAGCTAATAGATAATGGTGCAAATTAATCTCCCAGGTGCTGAGTCAAATTAATTCTGTCCTGGAAATTAGTAAGGGCATTATAGAACTAGTGAGATTTGACTGACTGCTGAAGGATGTGTCAGATTTTGCCACAGAGAAGGGCTCATCTAAAAAAAGTTTCAGAGATGTGAAAATGCTTGATATAGTGCTTAGGAAGAGATGGTAAATAGTAGGTTGCATTAGGGAACATTCAATTTAGTGTATCTAGTTAGTAACATGTTTAGAGGGAGAAGGGAACAGTAGAAAATGAGGCCGAAAAGGAAGGCTGGAGCCAGTTAGTAAAGGGTTTGAATACCTTGCTATAATGTTTATGTTTTATTCTCTAGGTCTCTTTTCCAACTTCCTACAGCAGAGGAAACTTGATTTCCTGGGAGATAGAAAAGGGATTTACTTGAAACCAGTGTTACAGATAGTAATTTCATGATAATTTTGTGTTTTATCTTAAAATTCATGCAGTTTTTGCCTTTTACTTAAAACATTTCAGTACAAAAATATTTTTATTTATTAGTTATACAACTTGGCTCCCTTTCCCCCAGCCTCCCATACTCTTATCCCCTCAAATAATCTTTGAGTGTGTTTAATGTTCTAAACACACTCACCCAGGTTTCTTCCCCCCTACCTGTGCTTATGGTGCTGTGCAAAATGCAGTGCCCCTCCATCCAGAACCTGTCCTCAGAGAGCCCCAGCAAATATTTAAGGTTTACAAAAAACCAGAAGATAACATTTGGAAATACATGAGTCAGTTCTTTGCATCAGGTGGCCAAAGTATTGGAGTTTCAGCTTCCTTTAGCATTGACTGGTTGGATCTCCTTGCTGTCCAAGGGACTCTTAAGAGTTTTCTCCAACACCACAGTTCAAAAGCATCAGTTATTCGGCACTCAGCTTTCTTAATAGTCCGACTCTCACATCCATACATGACTATTGGAAAAACCATAGCTTTGACTAGACGGACCTTTGTCAGCAAAGTAATGTCTCTGCTTTTTAATATGCTGTCTAGGTTGGTCATAGCTTTTCTTCCAAGGAGCAAGGGTCTTTTAATTTCATGGCTGTAGTCACCATCTACAGTGATTTTGGAGCCTAAGAAAATAAAGTCTGTCACTGTTTTCATTTTTTCCCCATCTATTTGCCATGAAGTGATGGGACCAGATGCTATGATCTTAGTTTTCTGAATGTTGAATTTTAAGCCAACTTTTTCACTCTCCTCTTTCACTTCCATCAAGAGGCTCTTTAATTCTTCTTCATTTTTGCCTTAAGGATGGTGTCATCTGCATATCTGAGGTTATTGATATTTCTCCTTGCAATCTTGACTCCAGGTTGGGCTTCATCCAGCCCAGCGTTTCTCATGATGTACTCTGCTTACAAGTTAAACAAGCAGGATGACAGTATACAGCCTTGATGTACTCCCTTTCCTATTTGGAACCAGTCTGTTGTTCCATGTCCAGTTCTAACTGTTGCTTCCCGACCTGCATACAGATTTCTCAAGAGCCAGATCATATCATATAAAATAACTGATACCAATTTACCCAGAGTTAACTACTGTTAATATTTTGATGTCTTTTCAGTTTTATATTTATAGTTTTATAAACTACTTTTTGTGACTTTATTGATATATAATTCACATACCATTCAGTTCACCCATTTGAAGTGTACTCAGTTCACTGATTTTTAATATAGTTGTGCAGCTACACAATCAAGTTCAGAATATTTTCATCATCTCAAAAAGAAGCTATGTACCCATTTGCATTTACTACTCATTTTCCTACAACCCTTCCTCTCTGTTAGCTCTAGGCATCCACTAATCTTTCTGTCTGTATAGAATTGCCTATTCTGGACATTCCACATAAATGGAATTCTGTATTATATGGTCTTTTGTGACTGGTGTCTTTCACTTACTATAATGTTTTTGAGATCCATCTGTGATTTCATAATACAATGGAATAGCATTCCATTGTGTAAGTATTCCATATTTTGTTTATCCATTCATAAGTTGATGATATTAGGTCATTTCCACTTTTCATCTGTTATGAATAAAGCCTTTGTAAATATTTATGTTCAAGTTTTGTGTAATTAGGTTTTCATTTCACTTAGGTATATACTTAGTGGAATTGCAAGGTTATATGGCAATTGCTAGATTTTTTTTAAAATTTAATTTAATTTATTTATTCTTGGCTGTGCTGGGTCTTTAGTGCTGTGTGGGCTTTTCTCTGGTTGTGGAGAGCAGGGGCTACTCTCGAGTTCCGGTGCCTGGGCCTCTCATTATGGTGGCTGCTCTTGTTGCAGGCTCTGCGGTGCACAGGCTTCCGTAGCTGTGATCTGTGGGCTCAGAAGTTGCATCTCCTGGGCTCTAGTGGGCAGGCTGAATAGCTGTGGTGCATGGGCTTAGTTGCTCTGCAGCCTGTGGGGTCTTCCCAGATCAGAGATTGAACCCACGCCTCCTGCATTGGCAGCGAGTCTTCACCACTGAGCCAGCAGGGAAGCCCCTGCTAGATTGTTGTCCAAAGTGGCCGTACTGTTTTACATTTCCACTTGCAGGGTAGGAGAGTTCCAGTTTCTTCACATCTTCACCAACACTTGTTTTTATCTGCCTTTTGGTTGTAGCCTTAACAGTAAGTGTGAGATATTACTTCATTGTGATTTTGATTTGCATTTTTCTGATAACTAATGATGTTGAATGTCTTTCATGTGACTCTTGGTCATTTGTATTTCTTTGGAGAAATGTCCATTTAGACCTTTGCCTGTCTTTGAGTTGTCTTTTTATAATTGAGTTGTAAGAATTATTCATACAGTCTAAATACAAATCCCTTAACAGATACATGATTTGCAAATATCTTCTCCCATTTTGGGGGTTTTCTTTTCACTTTCTTGATGATGACCTTTGATGCAAAAGTTTATTTGGTTTTATGAAGTCTAGTGTACCTGCTTTTTTCTTTGGTTGTTTGTGCTTTTAATGTCATATCTTAAGAAGTCATTCACCAGTTCAAAGTTAGGAAGGATTATACCAATGTTTTCTTATAAGAACCTAATAGTTTTAACTTTTACCTTTGGGCCTTTGATCCATTTTGAGTTAATTTTTATATGAGGTAGGACCCTGTGTTCATCCTTTTGCAGGTAGATGTCCAGTTATCCCAGCACTGTTTGTTGAAAAGCCTATTCTTTTTCCCATTGAATTGTCTTGACATCCTTGTTTAAGTCAACTGACCATAAATATAAGAGTTTATTTCTGATCTTGACCTATGTGTCTATTTTTATGCCAATACCATACTGCTTTGTTTACTGTAGCTTTATAGTAAGCTTTAAAACTGACAAGAGTAAGTCTTCCAACTTTGTTGTTCTTTTCAAAGATTGTTTCAGTTATTCTAGGTCCATTGTATTTCCATATGAGTTTTAGGTCAATTTGTTAATTTCTGCAAAAAAAAGAAGCTGGAATTTTGGTAGGGGTTGTACTGAATCTGTAGATCAGTTTAAAAATATTGTCTTCTGATCCATGAATATGAATGGATCAGAATGAATGGATGACTTTTATCAGGTTGAGGAAATTCTATAAACTATGTATTTTTAAAAACTTACCTTGTATTATGAATATTTTTGTATTTGAGTAATATATCTTTGAACTATAGTTTTTAATGGCTGCACATTATTCAGCCATTAAAATGTCACATGTGTAGTATCAATTTAATATGGTTAAGAGTTGTGTTCCTGAGTCATATTTTTTTTAAAGATATTTTTATTTATTTATTTGGCTGCATCAGGTCTTCGTTGTGGCAGGGATCGAACCTGGGTCGCCTGCATTGGGAGCTCGGAGTCTTATCCACTGGACCACCAGAGAAGTCCCCCTAAGTCAGTTTTTAATTTGAAGTTACACTTTGTCAGTTACTATGTGTGGAATACTTAGATGTTACTTTTCTGAGCCAGTTTTCAGTTATGCAGAAATGAAAATAATGCTTCACTACTTAGTAAAGTAGGGGTGAGCAATGACTGAAATAATGATAGTTTATGTTAAACTCTCGGCAGAGTCATACAGAAAGCACCTAATGGATGGTAGCTACTATAATTATATTTTAGTTATGTTACTGTTATCAGGGACCTTAAAGAGTTTATTTCTGTAGTCAAAACCCTTATACTTGAGTCTTTGTGCTTATCTGATTAGTTCTGTATTCCTCAGATTGGAATAACTGGGTTGACCTTTTCCTTTTTTGAGGGTAACACTTATAGCACGTTCTTTCCTCCAAATAAACTGATCATATTTGAACTGTTAGGTTGGGATGGGAATTTTGTGGGAGGTCAAGTTGGAAAGTAAATTGGGGCTAGATTTTGGAAGGACTCGGACATCATCAGTCTAACAATCTAAGATTTTTTTCTTTTGTGTTCAGGCTCATGCAGCCCACTGATGTTTTGAGCAGTAGAGCATCCTGGGATGGTAATTTAGGAAGATTAATCTGCTGTGCCATCTTTCCTAACCATCCTTGACTGATTAGGATACCTTGCTGTATGTTTACATGACTACCCAATATATCCTATACTATATTATTTAATAGACTTTTAGTAAAAATGTGTTTAAATGTTTCTCTTCTCCTGTTTCTTGAGAACATGGATCATATGTTGTATTCCCACTGCCTAACATGGTATCTATCTTGCACATGGTAGACAAGCAAATAAAAGTACTTGTTGAGCAAGTAAATGAATCTTTTGTTCTCTGCTTTTCTGGAAACTAACTTGTTGGCTTTGGTTTTCCCTTTGTTTCTTCCTGGGATCCAAGGAGGAGGCATCTCCTTATTCCTTACTTGATATCTGCTTGAATTTCCTGACTACTCACCTTGAGAAGTTCTGCTCAGCGAGACAAGATGGAACATTGTGTCTGCAGGAACCTGGAGTATTCCCGCAGGAGGTGGCTGATCGGCTACTTCAGACCATGGCTTTTCATGGTAATAAACAAACAGAGGAAACAAAAATTATGCCCTTTTAATTAGCATTGGATTTTGAAGTGCTGCTGTGGCCATTTAATTATTTTCATAGAGATAACAACAAGCATTTTATACTTTTCTTGAATTTTCTCAAAAACTTATAAGGTAGCTATTTTTATCCTATTTGTATACAGATAAGGAAACTGAGATTCAGAGAAGTAATTTCTTAAGAGTCACACTGCTAGTAAATGATAGTGTCCTGGTTCAAATACAGATCTATTTTATTCTAACTGTTCTCTTTTCACTGCCACACAACCTTCCTACTCCTACCTTAGAGGTATTCTTGCTCCTGGATGTCTGATAATGGTATATACTCTTTTGTTGTGACTTTAAATATTTATACCCACACATACATTCAAATATGTTTCTAATTGTTATATTTTATTGCATATTAAATATAGGGACTATAAGCAACTTCCCAGGTAGCTCAGTTGTAAAGAGTCCACCTGCCAACGCAGGAGACGCAGGAGACTCGGTTCAGTCCCTGGGTTGGGAGGATCCTCCGGAGGAGGAAATGGCACCCTCTCCAGTATTCTTGCCTGGAAGATTCCATGGACTGGGAAGCCTGGTGGGCGACAGTCCATGCCAGTCGCAAAGAGTCGGAAACGACCGAGTAACTGAACACACATGCACAAATGCATAAATTTATTATATATACTTAAAGTCACAGTATAAGTATATCCCATTATCTGGGTGTGTGTTTGTGTTTGTGTGTGTGTGTGTGTCTAGAGAGAAGAACAGAAGAGAGAGCACACACAAATGGAGATAGGGCGTTTGAAGGAGGGGTGGGAGGAAGAAGATGTCTGCATCCCTTGGTTTTCACTAAAGTTGCCCGTTAAAGATCCCTTACAAATGAGATTTAAAAGGTCATGCTAGTGCTAACATTTCTTTCTGGTCTCAGTTTAATGATTACACTTAGCAAGTTCAGTTTAGATATTTGTACATGTAACTTAGTCTTGTAAATCAAAAGAATAAATGTTAACTGAAGTTTTAACTTTCCCAGATTCCTTTTGAAATATAGCTATTGTTGATTAATAGTAGCAGCTAATATTGTTGAATGCTAATTATATACCAGGCACTGGTGAATGGTTTATATGAAGAAAATAATGAAAGTAGTTTTTAGGTGCATATAACTGAATAATTGTCTTCCAGAGTATGTCTTTGGGAAGCTAGATGCCTGATCAAAATATGTTTTCTACTGGTTTTCTTCAAACTGACTTCAAATGAGGAAAGTGAGGGCCAAGAGAAACAGTGTGTCGCCCCATTTGTATTTCCCCCGTGTGATTACCTGTCTTATTCATCACATGCACGAATTATTTAATCTGTTTGTAAAAATCATGTCCACCTTTAAACAGTCAAGAGTGGATACTGCTAATAATACTGTTAAAGAAAAACCTCTGGACTGCTAGGGAATTCCTTGTGAATGCTTTCAAAATTGCTAAGATAAGTCTTCTAATAGTGAATGATTTTTGAAAATAATTGATTTTGTAAAATTTACTTATTTACTCAATTCAAAGGATTAATGATATTGGTGGCAGTCCTTATTAAAATAAGCCTGATACTAAAGAGTTCTACTTACTTGATTCTGTGATTCTCTTGTCATACTCTTTGCTCATTGTATCTGTTGTCCCAATGCTAAAAATTCTCCAGGAAATGTGTGTATTCGATCTAGGAATCAGAATAAGAATTTTGCCATCTAAAAAGATAGTGCCATTTAGCTGTTATTAATATAATATCTAACTGTTAGCTACTAAGTGTATAATGTCTAATATGAATATTGTAGTGATATAGTCTTCCATGGACAGGTCTTACGTGAACATAAGTTTTAATTTCTTTGGGATAGAGGCCCAGGAGTGCTACTGTTGGGTCCTATTGTAGTTGCATGTTTAGGTTTTTAAAAACTGCCACACTATTTACAGAATGGCTATGCCATTTTGCACTCTTACTAATATAAAACTGACTGTTTCTCTGCATACTTGCCAGCATTTGGTGTTACTACTGTTTTTTAATTTAAGCCGTTTTAATAGGTGCGTAGCCATTTCTTCAAATACTTTTTCAACCCCACGCTATTCCTCCACTCTTTCTGCAACAAATAGTGTGTTCAAATTTTTTAAGTCTGTTTCTTTTTCCTGTTCTTTACATTTGGTTGATTCCTATTTTTTTTTTTTAATCTTTTAGTTCACAATTCCTTCCTTTGTTCCTTTTATTCTGTTGTTGAATGCAACCATTATTGTATTTTTCAATTCTAAAATTTTCCTTTGGTTCTTCTTTATAACTTCTGCTTCTTTTGTGAGGCTTTCTATTTTCCATTTGTTTCAAGCTTGTTTGTAATTGCACACTTAAGCATTTTTATGATGGCTCCTTTCAGACTTTCATCAAATAATTTTAGCATTTCTGATTTTTCAGTGTTGACATCTGTAGTCTTTTTTCACTTGAGATCTTACTGGTCCTTTGTATGATGAGTGAGTTTTTACTGAAATCTGGACATTTTGGATCCTGTGTAATGAGACTGCTATTTTTGTTTGTGTCTCTGACACCACTCTGACAGTGGAAGGTGGAGGCACCGCCTTGTTATTGCCAGCTTGGGGTACATGTTGCTGTTCCCCACTTGACTTCTGTTGACACCTGAGACTTAGTGCTCCTCATTACGCATTACTGCTATGCTGGGGATTGGTGTTCTGCTTCCCCACTAGCTCTCTACTGATAACCTCCCTAGCTGAGAACGGTGTGAGTACTTCATCTCTTCTTCCTTTGGCCTCCACTGACAGCATGCTGTTGGGAGGTGACCTCATTTCTTACTGTTGGGCAGTGATGAAGTCTCAATTCTCCACTAGGCTTCCTTTGATACCACCGTAGCTCAGAAAGGGAGAAGCAAGCACCTCATTGCTGCCAGATGGACATGGAAGTCCTGGCTCCATGCTCGGCCTCTTCCTAACATTTCTCTGTGGGGAGATTGTGGCAACTAGTTAATAGCAGGAGTGAAAGTCTAGGTTCCCCTCTTGGCATTTGCTAGTGTGGATGAGGGTGAGGTTTTTGTTTATGTCTCTGACACCCTCATTCACGTCAGCAAATGTGGTGAGATAAAGTAATCGCTTTACTTCAGTCAAACACGGGAGACCTTATGAGGAACCAGAACACCAGTCCCCTACATAGCCATAATAAGGAGCACTAAGTCTTGGGTGTCAACAGAAGTCAAGTGAGGGGACAAAAGCATTTACCCTTGCTAGGCTGCCCCTTTCCTGGTACTTTGGCTAGAGTGAGCAGATTTTGTGGCCCCAGAGGAGGAGCGGCTGTTTTTGTGTGTGCTTGTTGGTATTTCCCAATTGCCAGCTTAAGTCTTGGATGTATGGTACAGGGGAAAAAACCAGGAACTCCACCGTGTTGTTCTTTGTGTCCCAAGATCTCTAGCTGGCCTGCTTTCTTCTCTTGACCTTTCAGTGATCTAGCCTTATTCCTTGTCTCTTCCCACTTCCATACGTAAATCTTCAGAAATTGACCATGTTCTTACTCATATCTAGGCATTCCCTTGTATTCTTCTTAAATTCCCCTCACCTTCCTTCTCCATCTTTGAGTTTTTCCTTCATCTTTGAAGGACCTTCTCAAGGATCACCTCTTCCATGGAGTCTTTTTCAGATATCCAAGCATGGTAGATTACTTCCTTTTCTTTGCTTTCATGACACTTTTGCACTTGGATCTGGTATACCTTTGGGTAGAACTGGGCGTGTAGCCCCTTCTAAATCCAAGAGTAGGTTGGAAAACACAACTGTGCGTGTGTCCAGTAATGGGAGGAGAGCCAGATATTAGTGAGTATCAGTAATGCCTAACTCAGTCCTGATTCTGCTCTGTGCTATTTCTGTGCTCTTGGAAAACCACTTTTCTTGGAAGACCAGTTTACTCATCTATAAATTGTAGATAATCACATTCTTACCTCACTGAATTTTATGTCTATTAAATGAAATACTGTTACATGTTAGTGCTTTGGAAGTGTAAAGTATGCTGGAAATTTTAGCTATCCTTTTAACCATTTTTTGAAGCTAAAGTACTGCTTATTTTTTCCTAGGTCTCCTGAATGATGCAACTGTAGGTATTTTTAGGGGCAACCAGATGCGCTTAAAACGAGCTTGCATTCGCAAAGCCAAGATCTCTGCTGTTGCTTTCCGGAAAGCCTTCTGCCACCACAAGTTAGTGGAACTTGATGCCACAGGTGTGAATGCTGATATCACGATTACAGACATCATCAGTGGGCTTGGCAGTAACAAATGGATCCAGCAAAATCTCCAGTGCCTCGTGCTGAACTCATTAACTCTCTCCCTCGAAGATCCTTACGAGCGGTGCTTTAGCCGACTTTCTGGCCTTCGAGCATTAAGCATCACCAATGTTCTCTTTTACAATGAAGACCTGGCTGAAGTTGCCTCATTGCCAAGATTAGAGAGCCTGGATATTTCTAACACCTCGATCACAGACATCACGGCTCTGCTGGCCTGCAAAGACCGACTCAAGTCTCTAACCATGCATCACTTGAAATGTTTAAAAATGACAACTACCCAGATCCTGGATGTTGTTCGAGAACTAAGACATCTGAACCATCTTGATATTTCAGATGATAAACAGTTTACATCAGACATAGCGCTTCGATTACTAGAACAAAAGGACATCCTGCCCAACCTCGTCTCCTTGGATGTTTCTGGGAGGAAGCATGTGACAGACAAAGCTGTTGAAGCTTTTATTCAGCAACGGCCCAGCATGCAGTTTGTAGGTTTGCTGGCCACTGATGCTGGCTACTCTGAATTCCTCACAGGCGAAGGACATTTGAAGGTTAGATTTTAAAAATACATTCCTTTGTCAGGCTGACCAGTGTTTAGTTTGCATAAGACTCCATTAAGGTGAATGTCTAATAATATATAGATCATATTCATGAAACTTGACATTATATAGTGGAAAGGCCTTGCTTTAGAGTCCAAATTAAAATTCCAGATTATTTGCTTCATGGCCCAGAGCAAACTATGATGTAACTTTTCAATTTACATATATTTATAAAATAGATATGACTCTTACCTGCAAAATTATTCTGAAGATTAATAATTATATATGTGAAGTGCACATCAGGTTGTAGGCCCTGGATAAATGATAGTTCTCATTGATGATAATGTTTAGATATTTTTAACCACTTAAACATATCATATCTAAAGGATCACTTCAAAGAAACTTGGGATGCTCCTTTGTAGAAAAGAGTATCTAATGGGAGAGTAAGTTCTCCAAGAAGATCTCTGTTGTAAAAATGGTACATTCCTTCTCTTCTTAAGGTTTCTCATGTGTAATGGCTTAAATTCCATTTGGGAAACCTCTACTGAACTTGGTACAACTTGAGATTGAAAGATAAAAAAGATACAGGATTTGCTTCCAAGGAACCTGATAGTAGTAATAATTTTATGATCACAAACAAGTCTAAAGCCAAGGATCAGTATAGTTGCTGTAGGAGAACAGGAGAAACTTTTTCTCGCTGGAGAATTTTGGTCTTGATGGTATCTGAATCAGACCTTGAAGGATAGAGCTGTAACAGGTTTAAGGACAACTAGTATTTTTCTAACATATTGTTTATGGTAATATCTATAGATTGATATTAATTCTACTTTATAGATGAGAAACATAGAAATTATGATTTACTGTTAGTTAGAACCAGCATTTGGATCTATGTCTGTCTAATTTCAGAGCCCCATTTTTTTCCCTCTACTACTTAAACCAAACCACTGAAGTTGAAGCATCATTTGATTCTACCTGGTGCAGATGGCAATGTTGCATTCTTTTTTATGGCTGAGTACTATTCATGCATGTGTGTGTATACTGCACCACATCTTCTTTATCCATTATCTATCAGTGGACACTTAGATTGTGTCCATGTCTTGGCTATCGTAAATAGTGCTGCTGTAAATTTGGGGATGCATGTATCTTTTTGAATTATAATTTTCTCCAGATATATGTCCAGGAATGGGATTCTGAATCATTTGGTAACTCTATTTTTAGTTTTGTAAGGAACCTCCATACTGTTTTCCGTAGTGACTGTACCAGTTTACATTCCTACCAACAGTGCAGGAGGGTTCTTTTTTAGCAATCAATATCGATCTCTAAAAAGGAGAAGGAAAGGTTAGCTATAGAACATTAAGTACCTCTGCATATTATGTACTGTGCTAGACATGGAGATTCAGTGATGGAGTGAAGTGACGTGATCTTGCCCTCATGGAGCTTGTAATTTAGTGAGGGATTCAGATAGTGAAGTAGCATACATATGTCATGGGTGTGTGATTTCAATATATGCACTTATATATCATATACATATATATTAATATATAGTATGCACACACATATATGCTTTAAACTGCATAGTGTTAAGAATCTAAAAGCTACATAATACTATATTTGAGCATGTTTAACAGAGAGGCTTGACTTAGTTTAAGGCTTCTCTGAGGACTTGATGAATGAATGAAGACCTGAAGAGTGATGGATGAGTAACTTGGTAGAGAAAATCCCAGGCAGCAAGAATAATACAGCAAAAGACGTGTGGTAGGAAGGAGCATGGTACAGGGAACTTCAAGAAGACCACTGTGGCTAGAGTTGTAGAGTGGGAGGTTGCAGAGCGATGAGATGAGGCTGGAAAAAGTAGGTGCGAGGGCCAGAAATGGCAAAGTTACATGAGCCAGATGCAGGGCAGCAAGTGTGAGGAACTCATGTAACAGCTTGTTATCGAACAAGGTAAGTTTCTAGCACAGGGCTTGTGGGTAAAGGCAGCCTAAAAATGTAAGTTATTGTGTTAGTGTTAAGTAACTGCCTAAGAAATGGGTCAGTAAAGAACTGTAAAAATCAAAGGGGAAGAAATCTCTGTGTACTTGGAGTTTAGGAAGGATTTTCCAGAAGTGAGCTTGATCTGTGTCCTCAAGGATGAGAGGAATGTGTTCCTAGCACACTGCGCTAAGTAATCTTCTCAAGGCAAAGATCCTCCAGTAGCTATGATTCCCGAGCAGTATGATTTTTGCTGATTGTTCTTACCGCCAACAGACCTTAGAGTGAATTAGCCCAAGGTTTTCAGTTGAGGCTGCTGCTGCTGCTGCTGCTGCTAAGTCGCTTCAGTCGTGTCCAACTCTGTGCGACCTCATAAATGGCAGCCTGTCAGGCTCCACCATCCCTGGGATTCTCCAGGCAAGAACACTGGAGTGGGTTGCCATTTCCTTCTCCAATGCATGAAAGTGAAAAGTGAAAGTGAAGTCGTTCAGTCGTGTCCGACTCTTCACGACCCCATGGACTGCAGCCTACCAGGCTCCTCTGTCCATGGGATTTTCCAGGCAAGAGTACTGGAGTGGGGTGCCAGTGCCTTCTCTGAG
Organism: Antilocapra americana; assembly: GCA_007570785.1. NCBI lineage: Eukaryota > Metazoa > Chordata > Mammalia > Artiodactyla > Antilocapridae > Antilocapra > Antilocapra americana. The sequence goes on from ML663016.1 coordinate 5,883,112, forward strand.
TTGAGACTAGTAGAACAGATATATATTATACAGTGGCTCTGTGAAACAAGTTTGATTTTACAAATGTAACATCATTGCTTTGAAATTTTGACTCTAGAAAACACCTACTTTACTATCATCTAGTTTCCACTTCTGTAAACACAGTGATTCTCAACCTTGACTGTAATTAAAATTACCTGGAGTATAATTATTTGAGATGATGGATATGTTAAGTAACTGTATCATGGTAATCATTTTGCAGTATTTACATGTATAACATCACCATTTTACACGTTACATTTACGTAATATATTTGTCATTATGTATCTATAACATTATATATCTTGATAAAGCTGGAAGAAATTTTTAATTAAAAAAATCATCTAAGTAACTTGAGCGATTAAATCAGAAGAACTGTAGGGAGGTGGGACTGAGGCATCAGTTTTTTTTAAAGCTCCTTGGGCGATTTTAATATGTAGCTAAAATGGAGAATCATTGTTTTAAAATAATTTTTTAAAAAAATAGAGATCATTGGAACTTTGCCCTTTATTCATCTATGCATAAAAATTGATGTTTGTTTTAAGCTATTTGTTTGACTACTAATTTGAAAGTTGAAAAATAATAGGTTATATTAAGAGGAGAGAGCTGAGATTGCTCTGTCTCCTTTTTTAGAATCTTCCAGGTTAGTGAAGTTGAAAAATGGATCTGAAATGATCGTTTTAATATTACGATGCTTTAAATTAGCTTAGGTTGACATTTTTGGTTTTAACATGCCTCAGTTTTTTTAGACCACACTAGAGGATGCAAGAAGTAGAGACAGTGTGACTCCCTAGTATTCCTTATGAGGCATTATCTGGCACTTTTAGTGGGTGGTTCAAAGAACAAAAGATTTGTTTTTTCCACTTTCATGCATATTATATATTTTGATCTCTTGACTCTGTGAGGGAGGTATTGTCCTTAGTGAGAGGGAATGATTTTCTTAAGGATCACAGCTAGCTGATGAGCCTGAAATGTATTCTTTTACTACATCTCTGCCTATATTTGAGAACCTTAGTTCTTTCTCTTACTCTCTGTTTCTAGTCCCAACACATGGTTATCTTACATAGAATTACCAACTCTGTCACCTTTGTTTCCCTAACTTATTTGCTCGTTTGTAACCATCAGTTTTCCTCAACCTTCCGCTATTCCACAGTTAAGATTCTTACGTTTTTTGGCTGCCTCATTCCTGAGAATCACTGGTTATATGTTAAACCCATATAACTCATGTTGAACTCAGTCTTCATCTTATTTAGTCTAAATGCCTTTTGACGCAGTTGATCTTGTCTTCCTTCTTGAAATACTTTTTTTTTTTAAACTTAGTTTCTAGGATATCAGATAGACCTTGTTTTTTCTGTACTTTTTTGGACTTTCTCTCAGTTTCCTTTATTGATTCTTCCTAAATCTCTCAGGCCCCAAACCTATATGCCTATGTAAATTTAGGAATCATCCTAAATTTATATCTCTAACTTGAACTTTTCCCTTGAACTAAGACTTAATATGTACTTTTTTAAAGATGTCTGAGCTAGTGCTTCTGCTCTTGAGGAATTCTGATCCAGTGGAGAAGAGACAGAGCAGTTTAAAAATAGCTATAATCATTTGTGAGAAATGCTGTAATAGGGTTATGTGCTGAGTGCTACTAGGAAGTCTTTCCTTAGAATATACATTTAGTTTTATCCATATTTTAAATGTTGATAAGGTTTAGCTTAGTGTTAAAGGATATTTTTTCTGTTTTAAATAGATTGCAGAACCTAGTACATACAGGCAGTTGTTTGTTTTGTTGTTGTTTTCTTTTGATCTAGTATATGAAATTGATTGAATTGAAGATGCATATAGTTTGAGGAGCCAGATTGCTTGATTTGAGTAGGGGCTCAAGAAGTGTTAATCACTGAGTAAATATACAGGCAATGAAATTTGGTTCAGATTATTTACGTATCAGTAACAAAAGTTCTGTAATTTTACATTTAAAGGTAACTTGAGGTAATATTTTGTATAAGATTGTAAAGCTGTTTGAGCCAACCAAATGTGGATAAGTGAAGTCTGATGAAGATTATTGTGAATGTGTTTTCCCTCTTATAGTCTTTTTTAGCTCTCCTATTAGTTCAGTGTCTTTCCAAATCTAAAATCCAAGAAAAAGTTCAGGATGATTCAAAAAGAGTTGAACGTTAGGAAAATTTTTATTGTTCAATAACTGCTTATATATGTGAATACATAGTCAAAATCAATGGTTATGTATGTATATTATACATTCTTATTGTTGTTTAGTCACTGTCACGTGAGTGTATGTTCCTCCAACAAAGATTTGGAGTGACGGACATTAAGGCCCTTGGCGGGTCACAGCTCCCGGGTCTTAGACAGACCGTGCTGTAGATCTTAGACAAATCAGCGTTACAGCTCAGTGTTAACGGCCCCATTTTATTTAGAAAATGGCAGGAGAATCCATCCTCGAAGCGTGAGGGCATGGGAAAGAAAAAGAAGAGAGAGAGTCCTTTGGCTCCCCTTTTTGTATGTTTTTTTTCCTCCCCCTGGGCCTGTCCTATGTAAATTGGGTTAGCCAGGAGTATTGTTTGTTCTGCCTGAGGTCCTCACTCCGGCCCTCAGTCCTCAGTCCTCGGACCTTCCTTTGTTCTATTTTCCTGGGCTTTTCTCTTACCTTTTAGCCTCCTGTTTCCTATTCTAACTACCTAACATCACTGAGTCCTGTCTGACTCTTTTGTGACTCCATGAACTGAAGCCTGTCAGACTCCTCTTTCCATGGAATTTCCCAGGCAGGAATGCTTGAGTGGGTTGCCATTTTGTTCTCCGAGGGATCTTCCCCACCCAGGGATCCAACCCACATTTCCTGTGTCTCCTTTCATTGGCAGGTGGATTTTTTACCACTGAGCCTCCAAAGAAGCCTATATTATACATAAATAGTATAAAAAATATTTTGTGAAGAAACTTCCATTGTTTCCGCGGTCTTACAAATGCTCAGTATATGCCTTTTTGTCACTTGGTACACACATCTGTACTGTAGTCTAATTCTTATTAGACCTTTGTAGCATATCGTATCAGTGGTTGAAATGTTAGCCCTTCAGTTTCTCAAAGCTGCATATTCCTTACCCGTGTGAATATAGTTATTACTAAGTAATATACTTTAAACATATTTATTTTTGTGTCACCTTTTATAATGATAGTCTTCCACCTTAGTGAGATTATGCCTCTCTGAACAGTAGGGTTTGGGTGTTTTTGGTACACTCAGGTTAATAAATAGAACTTGTCAGCTACCCTGAAGCTCTTTCACATGCCCCATCCTGATCACAACTTCCTCCTTCTCCACAAAAGTAACCTCTGTCCTGACTCAATGATAATCATGTTCTTGCTCTTTTAAATAGTTTTACAGCCCAACCATTTACCTCTAGGCATTTAGTTAATCTTGCCCACTTTTCAAAATCATCATCTTTTCAGTATCTCTTGTAAAGTTCCCCCTCCATCCCTTTCTTTTCCTTATACTCTGTGTATTTAAGAATCTGACCCTTTGGTCTGTAGACTTTCCCTCAGTCTAGGTTTTCTTGACTGTGTGTTTGTGGTGCATACTGACTGTATTTTCTGCAAATTGGTAGCTGGATGTGAGGACTTAGTCAAACTCATGTTTAATCCCTTTGTCAGGACGCTTCAGATTTAACCTTCTTTCATGAAGGAAGTACATAATGTCTGGTTGTTTTTCTTTCTGTGATTTATTAGCAGTTGTTGACATTCAACACCTAGTTCTATTAATTCATTGAGTATCGTGGTGATACTGTAATAATATCTTTTTTACTTATTACTGGGTTACTTTTCCGAAAAGCCACTTCTTGGTATATACATTTGGCTACCCAGTGGTATATGAACCACAGTTTAAGATAACTATATTGACTTGTATAAATGGGAAATTCCAGGATAAACTTACTTTTGAACAGAATGTTTTAATGCTGAATGGGAGCTTGATAAATCTGGGAGAATCAATTAATATATTTATTTGATAAATATTTGTTGAGTGCTTATTCTGAGCCACACACAGTGCTGCTTGTTGGGGTACACTGAATAGATCAGTCTACTAAGGGGATTATGATAATGGCTATGAAGGTGATGTTTCAGGAAGACCTGACCTAGATTGGTGGACCAGAGAAGGCCTCTCTAACAAAGTGTTGTTTAATTTGAAATGAGAAGGATGAATAGAGATTAGTCCTTCCAGTGAACACCCAGGGCTGATCTCCTTTAGGATGGACTGGTTAGATCTCCTTGCAGTCCACGGGACTCTCAAGAGTCTTCTCTAACACCACAGTTCAAAAGCATCAATTCTTCGGCGCTCAGCTTTCTTTATAGTCCAACTCTCACATCCATACATGACTACTGGAAAAACCATAGCCTTGACTAGATGGACCTTTGTTGACAAAGTAATGTCTCTGCTTTTTAATATGCTGTCTAGGTTGGTCATAACTTGCCTTCCAAAGAGTAAACGTCTTTTAATTTCATGGCTGCAGTCACCATCTGCAGTGATTTTGGAGCCCAGAAAAATAAAGTCAGCCACTGTTTCCCCATCTATCTGCGATGGAGTGATGGGACTGGATGCCATGATCTTAGTTTTCTGAATGTTGAGCTTTAAGCCAACTTTTTCACTTTCATCAAGAGGCTCTTTAGTTCCTCTTCACTTTCTGCCATAAGGGTTGTAAGTGATTTTGTGTAGTAAGGTAGTAATCACATGTAGTAAGATCTTATAAATAGAGTTAAATATCTTGAGATTTATTTTAGGTACAGTACAGAAAATTTTACCCATAGACTTATTCTAGGGTCTGAGCCTATCTAATATATATCTGTTTAGCATATGTATTCCTTCACAGGATGACTTTTCTGGATGGGTTGGAAAATAATCATAGCCATTTGTTTCAAGCTTTACGTAACTATCCTGGATGCCATCCACACAAATGATGTTTGGATAGAGACAGTTAGAGGGTTGAAAAGAATCCTAAAAGCTCATCTTCTGGCTGTGTTCAAAGGTGTCTGGAGAAGCCAATGAAACTCAGATTGCAGAAGCATTGAAGAGGTACAGTGAACGGGCCTTCTTTGTCCGAGAAGCTCTATTTCACCTTTTTAGCCTGACTCATGTGATGGAAAAAACAAAGCCAGAAATTTTAAAGGTAAGAATAAGAAACTGGATATGAGAAGTGTGAAATTATCTTCCTAGATAGATGATGGTTTTGTGAAGAAAACTGATGAAAATCTGCATTTAGTCTTTTTTTTTATAAGATTGATAATATAAAATTCAGTTTTTAGCCATAAATGAGAATAAGAGGAGATAATTGAATAGTGTTCCTGAAATTTTATAGTAATCTCATTTAAGCAATATAAATGCCTTCGAGTTCATATTTAACTATCTAAAACCAGTAGTCAATGTGATATCTTTTTACCAGCTGTAGTAGAAAATAAGAGTATATGACTCGAATCAGGACACTACTTGGAATATTAGCCATGTATTGCTTCCATGTATGGTTTTTAAAGAAATACAATATTGGGATTTTATAAAGCACTTTCCCATGCTATTTATGAACCTCTTGTGCTCTTGGGACTAATCTGTGTTATTCCCCAATTAAGATATTTTACCCAAGACAGTTTTTGAAGGACAAAAAAGGAGGATTCTTAATTTTGTTGATTGGGTGGGGCATTTTTTTGTCAGAATATGGTCCTCTAGTCACCTGAAGTCTGGGATATTGCTTATTTTAAAAAGCATATTTGTGAACCTGATTCTAAGAAAATTTAGATTCAGTAGGGCTGGATGAGGTACAGGAATCTACATTGTAATAATCCCTCAAGATAATCCTTATACATGTTTAATTTAGAAACCATTGAGTATAGGACTATGTTATATTTGGTTCCTCTTTTAGTGGGCACAACAATCCCAAGAGAGAAGTTTTATCTTCTGTTTTACAGATTATGTACTGTGAGGTTAAGTAACAATAAATTAGTGGCAGAGCCAGAAATGACTTAACCTCCCGGCTTCTTAAATTTTTGCAGAATGGGGTATTTGGATAGGAAGCAGAAACATTTAAGTCCTCGGATGTTGGCTGCAGCATCTGCCACCTCCTGTATATATACCAGAGGATATTGGTGCTTGGTATATGCATTATCATTTTTTGGTTTTGGTTACTGAGCACTAGAGTAACAAAGGACCAGACCCGTAGTCCTGATCTGAAATATTTACTCATTCATTCATTCAGAGATGGTGCAGAGAGAAATGTGATTCTTTTAAGGAGTTTTTGCTGCAAAAGGAAGCAAAAGAAAAAGGTGGTAGTTCCTGAGGATGTGTGTGGGGTTTGTTTTGTTTTAATTGGGAGAACAAAATAACTTGTTTGTATGCCGTGTGAACTACAAAATAAAAATCTGATACAGGAGTTGGAAGGGGAGATCAGTTGAAGCAGTGTCCTTAAGTAGACAAGAAGGGAAGAATCAAGCATTTAAGTAGAGGGATTATCTTTAGAGAGGAGCCCTGAGAGGTCATTTATGGTAACAGGCAAGCAGACAGCAATTGCTCCGGTGTATGCTGGCAAGGAGGTACGTGTAAAAGCCAGAATCTGAAGTTCTTTTATGATTACTTCAGTTTTCTAAGGGTAACTGGAGATAAGATCTTCAGCCAGTAATGAGGAATGGGGAAGATTTGTTGGGGATTTGAGGAGAGGGGAAAAGAAGCAAAGTAGTTATCTAGGCCAGAGGGAAGTAAATGGATTTTATTATATTTTAATTTTAGCAGTGTTCTTAAGGAACTGAATGTTGGGATTTGAAAGTGAAGTTTGCTGCTGGTTTACTCTATTCAAGTCAGTAAGAATTTATTTAGTGCTTGGCATAAAACAGGCCAGACTGAACTATGTCTAGGAAATACTAAGATGTTTTCTCTGAATAGAGAAGATTCATTAACATTACAGAAAAATTTCTGGACATGAGCAACTTGACACCTCCCTTGACCAGGTAGGAGAATAACTATTATGTCCTAGGCTCTGCACATATGGATAAAAAATATACTTAATCTATCTTAGGAATTATTACAGATCAACAGAGTAATGTTGCTAGATGCTGCTGCTAAGTCACTTCAGTCATGTCCGACTCTATGCGACCCCATAGACGGCAGCCCACCAGGCTCCTCTCCCTGGCATTCTCCAGGCAAGAATAGTGGAGTGGGTTGCCATTTCCTTCTCCTGTGCATGAAAGTGAAGTAGCTTAGTCGTGTCTGACTCTTGGAGACCCCATGGAATGTAGCCTACGAGGCTCCTCTGTCCACGGGATTTTCTAGGCAAGGGTATTGGAGTAGTTTCCATTGCCTTCTCCGTTGCTATATGAAGAGGGCTTATATGTTTTTATACTTTGGATTAAGAGAACTCATTTCTTTTTCAGCTTGTGGTTACTGGGATGAGAAACCACCCTATGAATTTGCCAGTGCAGCTCGCTGCAAGCGCCTGTGTGTTTAATTTAACCAAGCAGGATCTGGCTGCAGGAATGCCTGTCCGACTCCTGGCCGATGTGACCCATTTGCTGCTCAAAGCCATGGAACATTTTCCCAACCACCAGCAGGCAAGCATATGGGAATTCCCATTCAAGTGGTCTTTTTAGTGCCTACTACCCATCTCCTACCTCCATATAGTTCATTTTAGTAGACCAAAGCTGTGAAGTAATAAGTTTTGTGGTGTGACTGAGTGCAGGGCGATAGAGAAGTATAATACCAAAGAATGCATTCCTCACCCAAAAGTATTTCAGTCCAAACACTGAGGGAAATAATACAAGCCATGTAAAACATCTTGCCCCTTGACCTTGAGTTAGTGATAATTTCAGCATACAGGATTAGGCGTAGAGCTTCTGCTCTGAGCCAGGCATTGGTTCAGTACTCAAGTACTCAGTACTTAAGTACTGGAATAGAGAAATAAGACATGGATTTTCTGTTTCTAGAAGTATAAGTAGTCTACAAAACCTGTCCTGTTCTTTGGATGAAAACTAAAAATGCTGCTTGAATCATATTTTTAACTCTTAAAATTTAACAGTGAGTTGGCAAGTTAGTAGAAAATACTCAAGAGACCCAAAATCCAGTAAAATTGGCACCCCAGATTGGTGGGTGGATCATTAAAGCCGGCTTTCCTTACTGAGAATAGCTACCAAACTAGATGAGTTTTACCTTTGGTTTTCATGGGCTTTGGAAGCCAGGTGAACAGAGGAGAAAACAGGAGCCATCCAGAGGCCACCAGAAGCAGGGGAGATTAGCTGGAAGTGCCAAATTCATCACCCTATTTCTTATCTGATAAAAAAGATTTAAAAATGTGCAACTAAACTTATGTGGGTCCAGTGGAAGTCAGTCTTTGAACCGTAGGTGAGCAGAATAAAGGTTCTAAGACATGTTATGCTTTATAAATATCTTTTTTTTTTAATAGAATCTAACAAAACAGTATTTTATTCAGGATTTTATTTTTTCTCTCTTTGGCTCTTAGTTACAGAAGAATTGCCTCCTTTCACTTTGCAGTGACCGCATTCTTCAAGATGTTCCGTTCAACAGGCAAGTGGTAGCACCGGAACTTAAATATGGGACAAAATGGAATTTTACAAATCTGTCTTGGGTCGTTTCTTACCAGTTAGGATATTCCTAGTGTATAGTTAATCAAGTGAGTGGGATTGTGTATCACCTTATAGAATGCTGAATCTACTTTCTGTAATTTAATGCTTTGATATTCATGAGAGGAGATTCTATTTTCATACCTCTTTGCATAAGAATTTGTACTGATTATAGTTTATAGAATGTATGCACAGTGTTATAGGCTGAAGAAACTGAAGCATATAGAAATTCAGTATGTTTACCATGGTTTTGTGACTAGTAACTACAAGGCTAGAAAGGATCAAGTCTAGTTTTAGCTCCAGCATTCTTTTCACTGTATCATGCCTCTTATTATTATAGTTATTTGATATAATTATAGGAGAAACCTTTTAAGCAGAGGTTAAGGGAGACCATGTAGCTGGATTCCAGTAAGTATAAAGGGTTTCCTTATTTTGTAAGATGTGATTTGGGAGCTAATTTTTTTTTTAATTTTATATTTTAAAATATAATTTTTTAGTGATGGTATTTTCAAAAATAAATTTATACTTTATGATTTAATGAGAAGTGTATTTCTCAAGCAGCAGTTTTATAGTGATTTACTTTTATTTGGGTAATAGAACACTGTTATCTGAAATGCTGATAGAATGAAGTATTCCATTTACTATTTGAAATAAATAATTGGTTCAGACGGTAAAGAATCTGCCTGCAATGAAGGAGACCCTGGAGAAGGAAATGGCAACCCACTCCAGTATTCATGTCTGGAGAATTCCACGGACAGAGGAGCCCAGTGGACTACAGTCCCTGGAGTCACAAAGAGTTGGACAGAACTGAACTACTAACACATTTTCACGTGTATGTCATGTTGATTACTAAATTTTATTTTATAAATATATTAAGCATCTGCATTGATCACATGAAGTCATAGGTTGAAAAGACGTAATCTCCTAAAGAAAATTATAAACTGCCCCAGAGGTTGACAGACTTTTCCTTAAATGGCTAGATATTAAATTTTCTAGGTTCATGAGCCATAGGGTCTCTGTTGGACCTACTTAATCCTCCCATTGTACGTCCAAAGCAGCCACAGACACTTTATCAAAAAAAAAAAAAATGGGGATAACTGTTCCAGTAAAACTTCAGAAAGCAGACAGCTAGGCCCACAGCTATAAAATCACTTGAGGTGATGTGAGTACAGTCTGCTAGAATTGAGCTGCTTTGTGGTAAGAGACAGAGATTAGTTAATCTTTGCCTCTAGTGCTTAATACTTCATTGGCTGTTTGATGGATGGATGAATGAATGAATTAGGAGTATAACAGAAGACAGTCTTTCATAGAAGAGGATGACAGAATGTACTGGCCCCCCAAGCAAGGACAGAAAGATTTCATTGGCTTGGTGATCATTAAAGATTTCATTTTAGTGATGGCATTAAGATAATAAAAATAAAGACTAATGTATGAAGCACTTACCAGACACTGTGCTAGGTGTTTTGGGGATATGCTTATTCAGTCCTTGCAACAGTCCTATGAAATTGTTACTCTTGTAATCTTCATTTTACAGATGAGGAAACAGAGGCACAGAGAAGTTTAGTAGCTTGCTCAAGGTGATAAGATAGTAAGTAGCAGAATTTAGATTTAAATCCAGACTGACTCCAGAGCTTCTACTTTTTATATCCATGTCATATTGCCTTGAAACTGAAAATTGACTGAGTTGATTGTTTTGTGGGAACTGCACAAGTAAAGGCACTGAGGAAGTCAATACTGGTAAAAGTTAACTTTTATCAAAAGTTTGATATGTGTGAAGGTCTGTACTTAGTCTTTAAGCTTTATGTGTAATATGATATAATCCTTACAAACAGTCCTGTGGAATAGGCTGTATTATTTTACAGACAAGAAAGTTGAAGTTCAGAGAGATGAAGAAAGTTACCCTGGGTCCCAAAGTTAGTACATGGAGAAGGTGATATTCGAATCTAGGCTGATTCCAAAGTGTATGATGTTCTTAACGACATGACTACATTGCCGCATAGGATAAAACAATGTATTTTATTGTTATCATTAACATTAGGTACGGCTAGAATTCCAACACCCAAATTCAAAGAACTTCAGAATCTGCTTTTAACTTTTAATACTAGGTTTTATTACTTGATATATATGGACATGTTTTGAGACTAATAAAGTTTCCATATATCATATCCTCTCTTTTCCTGTTTTATTTATTTTTTCTGTAGCATATGTCAGTACCCAAACATGCCATATACTTTACTTATTTATTTATTACTGTCTTCCCCACTAGAGTGTGATCTCTGTGAGAGTAGAGATGTTTTTCTGTTTTGTTCACTAATCTGTCTCTAGCACCCAAAACAATATCTAGCACAAAGGAGACACTGAATAAATGTTTTTGAGTAAAAGAATGAGTATCCCCATTGTGCTGAATACTTGGGGAGTGACCCAGAAAACACTTAAAATTATTATTATCACTATAGAATAGAAATATGTTATACCTCTAGAAGATGAATGTCAGATATTTTTGACCGTATTTCCCAAACTCTCTGTTTCTTTACAGTGTTGTCAGAATTAATAATACCATCTCCAAAACACTAAGTGTACTTGTTATTCTCTATCAGTTAGGAGGAACTTTCCTTTTCTTTCTCACCTACCTAAATTGTAGCATCAGTTCCCAGCTGGAGCTCTGAAACTATTCCTGGGGCCTCCAGGGTTGATTCATGAAACTCTGTGTGTGTTTTCAGGTTTGAAGCAGCCAAGCTTGTCATGCAGTGGCTCTGCAACCATGAGGATCAAAACATGCAGAGGATGGCCGTTGCTATCATTTCCATTCTGGCTGCCAAGGTACCTGAACTCATGTTTTATAATTTTCTGTAGTAAACTGTTTCCCCTGACGGTTTAGTAAACCAGGTTAACTTACTCAAGCTACATTCAGTATTGCAGAATTCCAGGTTGATCAGAGATTCTGGTCTGACCTTTGGAGTCTGCTACAGTGAATGATATTAAACTCATACTAGTAGATCCTTGGACATTTGCCTTGTCTTCTGCTTGCTTGCAGCTTTCTACAGAACAGACAGCCCAGCTTGGTGCTGAGCTCTTCATCGTCAGGGTAAGTCTGTGCAGACCCCTAAACAGTTTTCATTTTCATTATTCTCAGGCAATGTTTGCCCATCTTCAGTGATTGCCAGTACTTCATCAAGTACTGGTACCTCCCAGTACTTGCCTATCTTCTGAGATTTTATATTTCAAAAGTTTGTTTTTGTTACTTCTAAGTGAATGTATTAAATTCTCTTCATTGGGGCAACTTTACTCTTTAACAGGTGATGGAAAGAGTCCTGAACTAGGAATCAGATGACTCAGGGACCACTGGGGCCTAAATAAACCTTAAATCCTATCTAGTTCCCATAGTTCTGTGATTTTGTTATTAAAAAAATGTGGAGTCTCTACTATAGTCATAAGACTCTGCTAGATGCTTTAGGGGAAAAGATAATGTAAATAGCTGATTTATGATTTTGGTTGCTTCAGTTGAGGAATTTATATAGTGAACAGTGAAAACTTAAAAACTTTAAAGAGACTAAGTTGAAATCATGCTTTATTCCCAGTTCTATCACTCAGCAGCTGTGTGATTTCAGGCAAGTCACCTAAATTTTCTTTGAAGTAGTAAAAATTGCTTTATACAGTTGTTATGAAGATTGAAAAGGAAAAAAAGTTTGAAGGAATATACTAAGTTCCTAGCACAAAATACAACACATATGTTAGATGAGTAGAAAAGGCTGCTGATTTTATTTATTTTTACTCTTCTCAGGGATGCATTTTAGTTTTAAATATGACTTTTTATTGCTGTGTATGAGTTTCAGTAATTTTGGCTAGAGGTGTATTGAAAGATTATAAGGAAGTAGTCCACTTACATGCTTTGGGAAAAAATTAATTTGAGTAGCAATTAGCAGGAACTAATAGTAGTAGTAATGGTGATGCTAGCTAATTTTTTTAAGCCCTTAATTAAGTTCAGGTAGCCCGATTCTAGTGCCACACTCTTGGCCTTTGTGCTATTAAGTTACATAATTGCAACTAGATGTTTGTGTTTCTTAAAAATTTTTTCCCTAGTTGTATATAACTTTAAGTAATAGTGCTCATTAATGTTACTTGTATCTGTTTTAGCAGAGCTCCCTTTACCCCCGAAAGTGTAAACTGAAAATGGAATTATGGATGGCCCATGTAGGTCTTAAAATATTTATTTTTCAAGCTTACATGTCTTAGGTTTAAAGCTATGATAGAAATAATTTACAAATGAAATTTCAAAGCTAGTATCTTATTTAAATCCAATTCAGACTTTAATTCTCTTACTACTGTATATATAGTTCATCCTTTCTTTTTTTGTTAAGGAAAACATGGGGTTAGAGAGAGTTAGTTCTTCCAGTTCCTACTTTCTCTTACTAAGTTGGCTATGATAAAATTACTTAATATTACTCGGACTCATTTCCTCGTCTGAAAAATGAGGACGACAGTATTACAATATAGGATATAATTTGCTGATATGTAGTAAGTATTGGATTCATTCCCCCCTTCATTCCCTCCACCTTTTTTATCCCAGGATCTGAAGTGAATATATGTTGCGACCTGTTGGGTAACATAGCAGATCCTAAGTTTTAATCATTTTGCTTTTCATTTTATTTCCAGGCAATTAGATTATAGGTATGATCAGGATATTATAGAATTAGTTGTGAGAATTCTCTTTTTCTTGTGGAAGGGATCAGAATATTATAGAAGTATTTATGAAAATCCTCTATTTTTTTCTTGTGAAAGGAAAAGTCTAATCCGATAGGATGTTTGTTGCACTTGTAAAAACTTTTATAGGAAATGTTTGAACCCGTGAAACTAATCCTCATGGACTTGTTAGTCCATGTTATTACCACTAATTATAATAATAATTCAGTAATTAGAAATTCTATTTTCCTCTTTCAGCAACTTCTTCAAATAGTGAAGCAGAAAACCAATCAAAATTCAGTGGACACTACTTTGAAGTTTACTTTGAGTGCACTTTGGAACCTCACAGATGAATCTCCAACCACTTGCAGACACTTTATTGAAAATCAAGGGTTAGAACTCTTCATGAGGGTTCTGGAGGTTAGAATGGGAATTTAGCCTACAGCTTTGGACATTCATTTATTGATTGATTTGAGCATTTGTTTATTATATTTGGTTCTTTAGTTATAAATGTCTCTTTCTTTTTATAGTCATTCCCAACTGAGTCATCCATTCAACAGAAAGTCCTAGGACTTTTGGTAAGATACAAGCATTTCCTGCTAAGTTCAAGCTGTAATTATTTTCCATCTGAGGCATTACATAGAAAAATGATACTCTGTTTGTAAACACATAATGATGTTAAAAATATATATCAATATAATTAAGTGAAAAAAATCAGGCTACAAAGTTACATGTACATATTTAGATTTTCACCATACTAAAAAGGAAGAATATAAATTACATACTTTTCTTTATGTTTTGTGGTATGGTACAAAGCTTCACTGTGAGCATGTTTTACTTGTATAATCAGAAAAAAAAAAGATCTCATGAATAATGTCACTAACCTACAAGTATTCTTAGAGTCTGTGTCTGGTAATTGATAATTACTGCTTAAACAACTGTTTAACAAATCAGATATTCCATAAGTATACTGAATATATGTTAAAGTGAGCCCTCTAGGATTTTGAGACACAGATGCGGATCAGATATTTTATCACTTTTAATCACTGCAACAGAAGAAGTGCCTGTACAGTAAATGCTGTTTTAGAGCAGACCTCTGCTCTTGAGGAATTAGATCACAGGAGGCAGAGGCTGGAAAAGAAAAGTAAATTAATGTTTATTTTCTAGATGCAGAAGTATGAGAGGTGGACTTTTGCGAAAAGGCTGGCATTTAAAGAGAACTCTCTAGGGGCTTCCCTAGCAGTCCAGTAGTTAAGACTTCATGCTGCCTGTGCAGGGGACATAGGTTTGATCCCTGGTCTGGGAACTGAAGTCCCACATGCAGTGGCTTGTGGCCAAAAGACAAAAACAAAACCTGAAAACTATAGTATCTATTTACTATAGTTTCAGTTAGATAAAGTAAAAAATGTAAAACTATCTAAATGCCCAATAATAGGGAAATGATAAGTAAATTACAGTATTTGATTATATTATTCATGGTTCATAGGATTATTAGATATGTAATTTGGCTCAAGTCATTGTAAGAGGAAAAGGGGAATTTATTTTAAATATTCAGAAAGATCACATAAGGCTTTAAAATTGCTTTAAAAAATTTCTTAAAGAATACATGCTTATTATACCTAGTGAAACAGTGCAAAAATGCATTTAAAAAGTATAAGGTTTTGTCCCCAGCCTTCCTTTATTTTCATTTCTGTGAATTAATGTTAAATACATCCTGATGTGCTTCCTTCCATTATCTTTTTCCTTTACTTTTGATTGATTTTTTTCAATAGTTTATTTTGAGATATTGATTCTAGTTTAATTTTTCATGATTAGAGTACTTTGAGTCCTTTTGAATTCATTGCGACATATGTGGCCTGGGAGATGGTCTTTCCTGGTGAATGTTCCACATGCTCTTTAGAAGAATGAGTATTCTGCTTTTGTTAGAGTGTTCTGTGTGTGTCTGTTGGTTGATATTCAAGTCTACCGTAGACTTACCGATTTTCTGCCTACTTGTTCTGTTAGATGGCATTTATCATGTTCTATCAGTTTTTGCTTCCTGTACTTTGAAGCTCTGTTATTAGGTTCAAAAACTGGATTGTTCTGCCTTCTCAATTAATTGACCCCTTTATCATTTTGAAATGGCCTTCTTTATCCCTGGTAATATTCTTTACTTTGAAATCTCCTTTGTCCCCTTAATATATCTTTTTCCCTCATGTTACTTTTAACCTCTATTTGTCTTCATATTTAAAGTGTGTTTCTTATAGACAGCATATACTTTGCACCCTGTTTTTTATCCAGTATGAGAATCTCTCTTTTTTATTTGAACTGTTTGGATTGTTTACATTTAATGTAGTTATTGGTATGGTTGTATTTGAGTTCATCAACTTGGTATTTGTTTTCTGTTTGTCCCATCTGTTCTTTTTTTTTCTTTTTCTGCCTTTTTTGGTTTGAGTTTAATAATGTTTGATCTCCTTTCTTGGTTTATTAGCTATTACTCTGATTTGCTAAGTTAATGATTATTGTGAGTTTATAGTATACATTTTTAATCACAGTCTACCTTTAAGTGATTTTATATGATTTCATATGTATTATAAAAACCTTAAAATAGATTTCCATTTCTGCTCTTCTTTCCTTTATGTCATCATTGTCATGTATTTTACTTTTATATATGTAATAAACCAATAAACATTGTTTTTTATATCAGTTATCTTTTAAGGAGATTTAAATACTTTTTAAAAACTTACATGTTTTCCCAAATAGTTACTATTTGTGATGCTCATCTTTCCTTTGTGTAGATCCAGATTTCTAACTGGTATAATTTTCCTTCTGCCGAAGAAGCATTCTTTAACAGATTTCATAGTGTGGGTCTGTCTGCTACTGATGAATGCTTCAACTTCTGTAGGTCTGCAAACATCTTTATTTAATCTTCATTTTCGAAAGTTTCTTTTTTTGCCAGCTATAGAACTCTAGGTTGATAGTACTTTAAAGATGTTGATTACCTTTTTTCTGACTTACCATCTTTCCAATGAGAAATCTGATATCATCATTATCTTTATTCCTCTGTATGTATATGACTTTGTTCCTTTGGCTACTTTTAAGATTTAGGATTAGCAACAACAATTTTGTGTAATTTGATTATGATGTGTTTTAATGTAATTTACTTCGTGATTCCTGTATCTGGGATTCATTGAACTTATTGGTTTATAGTCTTCAAGTTTGAGAAGTGTTTGACCATTATTTCTTGAAACAAAAAATGTTTTATACTCCCTTGCCCCCAACCCATTGGAGTCCTTTGGAGACTTCAATCTCATATATTAGGCTGCTTGAAATTCACAACTCATTGGTGCTTTATAAATTTTCTTCTGTTTTCTGTGTATGTTTCAGTTTGAATTGTTTCCATTGTTATGCCTTCTAATTTAGTAATTGTTTCTTCTTCAATGTCCAATCTGCTATTAATCCCAGCTAGTATATAGTTTTTATTGTTAGATGTCATTTTCTTCTCTAAAACTTCAGTTTGGCTCTTCTTTATATCTTCCATATTTTTATATAACTTTTTGAACATAGTACATTCATAATAACTGCCCTTCTCTGCTGATTTTAACATCTGTATTAGTTCTGGGTAAATTTCAAATGATCGATCATTCCCCTCATTTTGAGTTTTGTTTTCCTGTCACTTTGCACGCCTGGTAGTTTTTGATTGGATGCCAGACATTTTGAATTTTACCTTGTTGGGTGCTGGATAGTTTTATTTTCCTATAACATATGCTTGAATTTTGTTCCAGGACTAACTGACTGACTTTTAAACAGTCTGATCCTATTTGATCTTGCTTTTGTGATGTATTAGAAGGATCCAGAGCATGCAGAGGCTAGGGCTAATTATTCTGTGCTACTGAAACTAGACCTTCCTAAGTGTACTCAATGCCCTGTGAAAGAGTTTTCTCCAACTGGATGGTGAAAACAGGCACTACTCGTGGCCCTTTGTGAGTGCCAGGAACTTTAATCTTTTTAATAGCTCGTTTTCTACCTTCAAATAGTTTTCTCACAGTCATGCTTTGATCAGTACTCTGCTGAATAGGGTGCTACGCCCTGCAGCTCTCTGGATTCTCTTCACTTACAGTTCTCTTCTCTGGTTCTCTGTCCTATGACTTGCCTTGATCTCCCTGGATTCCCAACTCCATCTCTTCAACTCCGTGAGTCCACTGGGCTCTCCTTCAATTCTATATCACTGTGCCACAGCCTGGAAGCTCTCAAGGCAGCATCTCATCTTGTTTGTTATCCGCCTCTAAAGGTCACTGTTCTTTATTACAGTGATACCTAGTATCTTGCAAACTGTTGTTTAGTGTTGTGTTTTTCAGTTGTTTTAGAATGGAAAGTAAGTCTGGCCCCTTTTATTTCATCTTGGTCAGAAATAGGAGTCCTCATGGGCTTTTCACTGTACAGATGTAAGAGTGGGAAATTTGTCTTTTATACTTACCAAAGATCCTGATGGGGAAAAATTGAAGGTAAAAGGAAATGGGTGGCAGAGAATGAGATAGTTAGACAGCATCACCAGCTCAGTGGGCATGAATTTGAGCAAATTCCGGGAGACATTGGGGGACAGAGAAGCCTGGTGTGCCATAGTCCGTGGAATTGCAAAGATTTGGACATGACTTAGTGACTGAACAACAACAACAGTGTATTTGTCATACTACTTTTTAAGAAAATTTCTCTTAGTGTAGGTATGTTGGCAATGAATTTTCATTTAGGTTTTGTTTGTGTGAAAATGTCTTTATTTCATTTTCGAAAGATAAATTTTTTGGTCACTATTGAAGTCCAAGTGGACGTTTTTTCTGTTGGGTTTTTGATTATAATTTTCATAAATTGGAATAATTTTTGCCATTATTTCTTCAAATATGTTTTTCTGTACCTTGTCTTATATTCTCTTGTTTTGAGACCCCGATTACAAGTAGGTTAGATTGCTTGAAATTATCACACAGGTCACGTGACAGAAGTACTCTACTGGCTTTTGGCAGTTTTTTTTTTTCTTTCCATGTTTTGGCTTGAATATTTTCTACTACTTTTTTTTCATTCTATATATAGATATATGTATATATATATATTATAATTTTATCCATATAGTATAATAATATATATATTCTTTCTGAAAGTTACATTTAGATCATTTTTATATCATCATTTTTTTTCTCCTCAGGCTTTTATTTTTCTTTCATTCTGTAATATATTTATAACATTTATAATAGCTATTTTAAATCCTTATCTATTGGTTCTATTATCCCTGTCATTTCTGGATCTATTTTTATTGATTGACTTTTCTCCCGATTAAGGATCGTTTTTTCCTGACTCTTTATATGTCTGGTAATTTTTCACTGGTTGAAGCCATTGTGAAATTTAATTCACTTTGTTGATTACTAGATTTTATTGTTTTCCTTTAAAGAGTCTTGGACTTTGTCCTGGTATGCAGTTAAGCTACTCACAGATCAGGTTGTTCCATTCAAAGCTTACTTATAGGCATACCTTATTTTATTCACTTCACAAATACCGTGTTATTTCCAAATTGAAGATTTGTGGGAAGTCTGTTGGCACCATTTTTCTAACATTATTAGCTCACTTTGTGTTTCTGTGTCACATTTTGATTATTCTTGTGACATCTGAAACTTTTTTATTATTATATTTGATATGGTGATCTCTGATCAGTGATGTTTGATGTTACTACTGTAACTCCTAAAGGGCTCAGATGATGGTTAGAGTCTTTTAGCAACAAAGTATTTAATAATCAAGGTATGCACAGTGTGGTTTTTTTGACATAATGCTGTTGCATACTTATTAGACTGCAGTATATATAGTATACACATAACTTGTGTGTGTACTGGAAACTAAGAAGTTTTGTGTGGCTCCCTTGATTGCAGTATTCATTTTTTTTGTGATTGTCAGAAACCAAACCCACAATCTCCAAGGTATGCCTGTATTTGCTTTGTTAGAGTAGATTTAGATCAGCCTTTCTCCTGCTGCTTAACCCTAGTTACCCCACTATACTCAAATGCTTTGTTTAGATGAGATCCCTTCACGCTGGTTGGTAAGAATTTAAAATGTTCCTAAACCTATGTGACTTTGGGATTTGTTCATGTATTGTTTTCTGGTGGTTCTTTCCCCAGCTTCATGAGGTTTCGTTTCATATCAGTAGTCAGCCAAAGATTTTAGGGGATCCCTCTGCAGATGTCTTTTTCTTTGGAAATTTTTCCTTTTCATTCCTCTGTTCTATAGATTTTTGTTGCTTTAGCCACCCTGCACACCGATCTTTATCTCTTCAACTCAGCAAAACTGTCAAATTCTCTTTAGATTCCTCTTATATGCACAGTAATCTAGAAACTGCCCCATTTGAGTATCTTCTCTCATATCTGTACAGGGATCACATTCTAGTTGTCCATTCTCTCATATATTTTGGCTAGTTTCCCAGTAACTTGTTTATTGCAACAAAGAATGGCCTGTAATTCTTTTGATGCTTTGTTCCAGATATTTCTTTTTGTTTTTTGTTTTAATGATGCAGTCTTTGCATTTTCGTGTGTGTACATGTTTTAAACTTCTTAAATCAGGTACTATCTTGTAGTTACATTGCATGAGATTCTTGGGGGAGTCTAATTCACTACTGTGTATTTGATGATTCTCACTCATTATGGATTGTTTTCATTGTGAATTGTAATTTAGCATTTTCTGTGGGGCTTTGAGTTCAAGATGTGTCCTTCTCAAAGAGTCTTTGTATTTCTTTCTACCAAGCTTGGAGGAGATGGAGGACTACCTTTGCTTGTTTGTTTAATTTAATTTATTTATTTTGACCACACTACACAACTTGTGGGATTTTAGTTCCTCTGCCAGGGATTGAACCCAGGCCCTTTGGAGTGAAAGCACAGAGTCCTAACCACTGGAATGCTAGGGAATTCCCTTATTTGTTTATTTTAAAAGGCATATATTTCTATCCTTTTTTTGTCTCTGTAAAATGATACATGCTGTGTGAAAAGTATGAATATGGAAGAATATAAAAAATAAATGTGAGATGCCTTTTCTTGTTTGAATATGTGAGATTAGAGAGGGGCATAAGAGACTTTGATTGATCATTTATGATGATGGAAAAATACAGGATTATATACATTCATGTAGCAGGTAAAGTTATACCTGTCTCTTCTGTCTTCCCTCTTTTCAGCGGTTGAAAAAGAGAACTTAATCTTTACAGAGGATGCCTTTGGACGTGATGCCTTTCATTTTTACTTGTCATAGAATGACTTAAGCTAGGGTGTGAATAGTTTCTTAACAATGAAAAGGCCAGGGTTTTTTGGTTCCTAAGAATTAGAATCAATGTATTAGGAAGAGAATTATGATTTCATAGTAGATCAGATGAAGTTTTGAGAAAGAGGATTAATCTTCAGAATAGTGAGGTACATTGGTCTTATATTATTGTTTTGGAGAAGATCGAGCACAGCCCAAATTGTAAACCCCTCAATTGTTTCCCATGTGAATAGAGGTCTTCCTTATGTACTGCCTAGGCAAGCCATCATATCCCAACTCCAGATAAAACGCCTACCTTCCACAGGCCAGCAGGCAAATTTTGACATTCAGTGGAGGTCCTAGGCTATGAAGTTTTTAAGACAGAGGATCACTCTATTACTCATGTAAATGAATGCTTTCCTGTCTTCATCTTACTTAGGCTCTCTACATTACTTAGAACTACTAATCCTTTCACCCTTTTTAAAAAAAATTTACTTATTTTTGGCTACACTGAGTCTTCATTGTTGCGTAGGCTTGTCTCTAGTTGTAAGCAGGGGCTGCTCTCTAGTTGCAATGCCCTGGCTTCTCATTGCGGTGGCTTCTCTTGTTGCAGAGCACGCGCCCTAGAGAGTGTGGGCTTCAGTTGTCGCAGCACACAGGCGCAGTAGTTGTGGCTCACGGGCTTAGTTGCCCCGTGGCACGTACAACCTTCCTGGAACAAGGATTGAACCCCTGTTCCCTGCATTGGCAGGCGGATTCTTAACCCCTGGGCCTCCAGGGGAGTACTCCTTTCATCCTTTTGATGTACTCACCTATCTCTGCTTTCTAGATACCAAACTTTCCCCTTACCTCTCCTACTATTTTCCTCCTACCTCTCTTACAATTGCTCTCAAGTTGGAGTTTCTTCGGACCACACAGATGGTGTAAATTTGAGCTGCAGTCTTGCCTGAGGGCAGGCCCCTGTTTATAAATTACAAGGGAAGACTTTTCCTTTTAAGCCAGAGCCCAGATCACAGTCGGCTTCTTCCTTATGTCTCTGTGTCACGCCACCCTTTTATTGAGGTGTAAAGCTTTGAAAATCCTTGCATTGTATGCAAAGTCTCTGGTCCTTACTTCTGACCTAGCATAGCTGTTAAGCCCAGTTCTCCTGCACCCTGCTGGCACTCACACCCCCACTCCCTGCTGAGCCAGAGATAGCCTGTTAGGCTCTAGTTTGACTTCCTGTTTACATTTTATCCCAGACAAAAAAGTTACATATTTAAAGTTTGTTTGCCGTTTTTCACCCAGCACAATTAGATATTGTACAGCAGGAAATTTTTAGATTATCTAGTTCACTATTTCACTTGAAACTCCCTACTATTTCTTTATTTTATTGTTTGGGGTGGAGAATAATAAAATCACCTATAATCCCACAGTGCTAACATAGCAACAGTCTTCACCTTTTGTCCATACATGTTTAAATCATTGCAGTGTCATTTAGCCATTTACTATACATATTACTTTAATTTTTATGTATTTTTTTCCCCAGAACAATATAGCTGAAGTACAAGAATTGCATTCTGAATTAATGTGGAAGGATTTTATAGACCACATCAGTAGTCTTCTACATAGTGTTGAAGTGGAAGTCAGTTACTTTGCAGCTGGAATTATTGCCCACTTAATATCTAGAGGTGAACAAGCTTGGACATTGAGTCGCAGCCAGAGGAATTCTCTTCTGGATGATCTGGTAGGCTAACTTGTTGTTTTCTGGAAGTATACAAACAACGTTCATAATGATTAAACTATCAAAGCCTCATCATGCAATGCTCAATAAATATTATAATCCTTTCTTGTGTGTCTCGTGTCTTTCAGCATTCAGCTATTTTGAAATGGCCAACTCCAGAGTGTGAGATGGTAGCATACAGGTAATTAGCAAGATCACTAATATTAAGCCAGTAACCTAGTCATGTTGCTTGCCTAGAGGTCATTCCTATTAGATGTATGATTGTTTTCCCTTAGGCATCTATGTTCTTACTTTATTTCATCGTCCTTCTTTCATGTTCATTGAAGACAGGTGCCAGAGTCTTGCTCTTTCCTCTTGAAATTCAAAGATGAATAAGATATGGTGCCTCCAAATAAGAACTTTACAGCCTAGTGAGGGAAACCAAATGTAAATCAGATATAATTCACTCTTATGCTAATTTCATAGAATGCTCTAAAATCAAAGATGAAAATACTTTTTTAAAAAACATGAATGTACTTAAATCTGCACTGGAAAATAGTGAAAAACTTCCAGAGGAAATAGATCGTGAGCTGAGTTTTAAGTAGGGACAGAAGATTTTAGGAAAAGTATTAATGCAAGGAGGTGTAAAACAAGAGAACACATTTAAAGAACTAAAAGTAGCACTTGATTTGTTTAGGGAAGCAGTTTGTAATTATTAAAGTGCATACTGGATTCTAACTTTATTTATGTCAAGTGATTTAATAGAAAAGTTACTAATATACCTGAAGTATTCCAGATTGCTGCATAAATATTATCATTACAGTTTATTTTGTTGTCTACTTTGTAAATGCTGATGCTGCCAGTACTTTTTATTCCAATATGTTTTACACATTTTTGGTCAGAAGACTAGTAGAAATAGGCTAAATTCTGGACCTCCTTCATAGTGTTCTGTTGGTTAGTTATCAACTAACTTCTTATCTAAGTTTCCAAACCAAGGTCTTTTCTTCAGAATGTGTATCTTAAGACCAAAAGGTGCTTTTGAGAAAAAGTACATTGTTCTGATCACCTTCTATCTTCTGCACCAAGACTTTTGTTGGAGTACAATCCTTTATCAGATGGCTAAGACAAAGGAATGATTTTCTATAGAAGGTCATTTATATTAGTTTAAAAAGAGTAGGATGAAATTTCTGGAGTGAAAAGCTCAGGAATCATTGCTTTAGAAAATGTCACAAAGTATAGGATGTAACTTTTATTCTTTTCTTTTGAACTTTTAGGTCCTTTAATCCATTTTTCCCATTACTTGGCTGTTTCACAACACCTGGAGTCCAGCTATGGGCAGTTTGGGCCATGCAACATGTCTGCAGCAAGAATCGTATGTACCAAAAGAGAACTGTGTTTGAATATAATTCTTGTTCTTCAGCTATATTGTTCTGGGAAGAAAAGAAGCTATAAAATTAAAATGATATGTATATTCAGTGCTGAGGACATTGCTGCCAGCACCCATAGTGTGTGAAGAAGTGAAGTATTTAAATCAGGTTTCATATCATTCTTTTTTTTTTTTTAATGATTCTCTTTTGAAGGCTATGATGTGATGTAACTCTTTGTCAGTATTTATTAATATAAACTCACTCCATAGGTGATTTGAAATGTTAAAAAGAAGCACATATACCTTAATAGTAAAGTATAAATTAAATTTTCTTAAATTAAAAATCAGAACCAAGGAAAAATAATTTGAAAAAAATTAAAAGATAGAAGGAAGATAGTAGAATTTAGATATGTAGGCCATTCATAGTAGTTCATATACTCTCTCTGACTGGACTGCAAGTAATCAGCTATATGGTTCTCTTTCTATATATAAGAGGGAAGAACATTATATATCCTCAAAGGGGTATAAAGCTTTTCTGCACAATTAACTACAAATTAAATTTCTTTTATAGAGCCTTAATAGGAGCTGTGTTATAAATGGCCTTATATAAGAATGTGAGAGTTGTTTTTTTAGCAATAGTTTTTTAGCAAATAGCAATACTGTTTTGTTATATTTCTTGTTGCATTCTTTGATGAACACATATCACAAAAAGAGAACTCAAAGTTCTTCTTTGTCAGGTGGATAGAGGAAGATGGTTTAGGGAACCTAAACCTCCACCTGGAAGCTTTTCTGCCTCCTTTTACTAAATTCCTGGAGCAGAGTTGTTCATTCATAAACATAAGACTGCCTCATTAGCTACACTAAACTACCTCTGCTATAATTTTTTTTTTCCTTTCTCTGTACCTTTAGGTTCTGAGAACTCAGTATTTTTTTTTAACAGTCTATCCCATTTCATATCCAGCCTCTAATCTCCAGGCTTCTTTCCTCATTACTTTTCACAGACTCATAGAAGAAAATAAAACATAATACATAAATAATGGTGCATTTTCATTTAGCTGGTACCACTTTTGTGACTGGTCTTAGGTGTTGGTGTTCTTTCAGGTTTACTCTGTGAAATGAGTACCCTGCAGAATTTATTCTATAATTCACTGTAATTTGGAGATTGTTAGATTATTTTATCTCTAACCCAAGTAGTTTAGGTTCCTACTTTCTTGCTGTTTATATTTAAATGGAATTTACTTCTCAGTTTGCACTAAAAAGTGTTAATGCACTAAAAAGCTTATAAGCTTTTAAAAATTAAGAGTTAGTGTAGCATAGTGATTAAGAGCACACAAGACTGTTAATACCTGGATTCAAATCGTGTTCTACCACTTACCGTGTATGCCATTTTGAGCAAATCATTAAATCTAGGACTTCAGTTTCCACATCTGCTAAATGGAAGTAATAATAGTACCTGTTTCACACATTATAATGAGCATGTTCCCATACTTTGGGAAATTTTTGGCAACATGATTTACGATAATCACTTAATCTTTACTTTTTAGTGTGTTAGTTTCCTAAGGCAAATGTAGCTAAGTACCAAAAATGGGTGGCTTAAAATAACAGTAACGTTTTGTCACTCCGTTCTGGAGACTGAGAAGTCTAAGTTATGAGTAGGGCCGTGCTTTCTCTGACAGCTTCAGGGGAGAACCCTTCCTTGCTTCTTCCAGCTTCCGGTGTTTGCTCCGTGCGTCTTCATATCTTTGTCTTCTGCTTGTGTCTGTCTGTTTCTGTTCCAGATCTCCCCCTTTCATAAGAACATCAGTCATAGTGGATTAGGGCCCACCCCAGTGGTACTGCTTCACTAATTACATCAGCCACACACCTGTTCCCACATAAAGTCTCATTCTGAAGTACCAGGTATTAGGGGTTGTTAGGACTTTAACCTATCTTTTGAGGGAGATACAATTTAACCCATAATATATGGCTATAAATTTATTAAATTTACCTAGCTACATCCTTATTTAGGTAGTCTACCTTTTAACTTAAAAATTATACTCAAATGCTTGTTTTTACAGAGATATTCATTGCATCAGTATTTATAATAGCAAGTAACTCTAGGTAGCCTAGAGGTCCAGCAATAGGGGAATGTAAAATAATGTTGAAACATCTAGACAGTGGAATTAGAAGTGAAGAAGACATGATAGAAAAGTATATGAACAGAAACTTATATTCTGGGTCAGGACAGAGTAACTGGTACCAGAGTAGCTCACCAACCATAAGCAATAGAAAAACGTGGGAGAAATTTGAAACAGTTTGTTCTAGACTTTAGACAAAAGATTGCAAGGATCCTGATCCTTGAAAGTAGGGAACAAATGAGAGGGTTTTGTCACCTGGTTCTTCTTGGCCATGCCTCCTCCAGGGCCTTGAGGAACATGGTGGAGACTGGAACAAAGGGATGGAGAATAGCCACAGCTTGGCAGGGGCAGGGGGAGTTCCTAGTGGCCTGGGGAAAGAAGGAAGCTGGCTTGCTGTAAGACTCACACATCCATGAGAGGAAGCCAGCCTTTTCTAGTCAACACAGCTTTGCCCAAAGCCCAGAGAAACGTCTCCCCTGGCCACAGAGCAGAGCATACAGCCTTCTGCCTCCTGGAGGAGATGGACACAGGGCAGGCAGGGAGGGCTGTTGCAGGAGAGGACCAAAGTAGTTGTTTCTTGAATGAGTAAGAGTGTGTCCAGGGAGGTGGTGTTGAAGATGGCCACAGTGACCAGTATGGGGAGTCTGGGAGGCCAGGACCCCTTATTACCTCTGCCATAGGGCCGTCTCCACTGGCCCTGTGGGCATGGAAAGGGCTGCCCTAAATGTCATGCCAGGCACAGACACCCTTAGGGAAGATTTCAGTGGGTCCAGGGATGAGGGCTAGTACATCGATTAGGAGAGGGCAGCCTGAGGGGGTGGTGGCAGAGACCTCTCAGGATTGTAATCAGGTCCCCAAGGTGAAGAGATGCTGGACAAACTGGGAGAGGCCTCTGTTTTGGCAACCCTGAGTCCGCCCTTGGTGGGCAGCTCACCCCTCATACACAGGGACATGTGAATGGGCCTGCGTACATACACAGGGGCGTGAGCTCAAGTAGGTGACCACACACTGGTGAGGCCTGCCCCAGCCCACACGTAGCACCTCCCCCAGACTCTGGAGTTCCCCTCTCAGAGACCTGCCTCCACTGTGCCTACATGTGAGGGTCTCCCCAGCAGGGCACAGGCAGTGTAACTGGACTGCTGTGGGTCCTCGGGGAGTGGCAGGGGGTCGGGGAGGCAGGCCCGGCTGCAGTTCCAGCGGCCTGCTGTTTGCCATCAGATCGCAGTGTGTGCTGAGAGTCAGGCATAGAACAAGCTCTGCAGACTCCCTGCCTCTCTTCCTGGAGGCATTACTGGAGTAGCATAGGGGATACAAGTACAGCTCAGCAATTTCATTGGGTAGAGGAGACAAAAATCAGAGTGCAGCCGGACTGAGGTGCTTGGAATTTGGGGACAGAACAATGCAGTTAAATCTAGAAAGAACTCCAGAAATGTTCATAGGAGTTTCTTGAGTCTTAGGCTGAATACTAAGCTGTACATGCCTAGGGTGAGACTCCTTGAGGCCAAATACCAAAGAGCTGCTAACTGAACAACATGAGCTTACACAGGGTTGGAAAATATTTAAATTCCAAACAGTGGAAAGAACATAATGCCTAGGGCTTTCACTACAGATGCCAGAAGAGATTAGCCCTAAATTAAAGCCTTCTCTAAGGCAACCCTACAAAACTTAGAAAACAAGTCTTGTAATGATCAAGCTGCTCTGTAAAAACTGTCTGCCAGAGAAAAACCAAGCACTCTTTTAAAAAAGACAACAACAACAACAACAAAAGACAACAAAGTCTACCCTCAACAATATGTTTGGTTATATGATGGGTTGCTCGATGAGAGAAGAAGCAGAAAAATACGATCTATAACCAAGAGAAAAATCAGACAGTTGAAACAAACCCAGAAATGATAGTGATGATGGAATTAGCGGGGAAAATTAAAAACATTTTTTATAGATATGATTCAAGATTTTAAAGAAAATACGAATACTAAGAGGAGGAAAAGTGAAGTATAAACAATAAATAAAAATTTAACATGAAAAATACCTGAGTGAGCTTAAGAGTAGATACACAGAAGAAAAAAGGTCAGTGAAATTAAACACAAAGCAATAGAGCATATCCAACTCAAAGAAAGCTGGAGAATGTAAGGAGGGGATACTCATGAGAAGGGAGCCTCTTCCTCACTAGTACTGACTTTGGAAATGCAGGCTTTTGCCATAACCCTCAGTCTGTCCTTCACATAGGACTGTCACACAGAGAGTCTGTCCCTGCTAGCACTCCAGCTTCTGTTCCACACTGCATTGGCTAGGGCAGTCATACTCCCCATTTAGCATATCTAATTAACATTGCTTGAAAGGATTTATATGCTTTCAGTTTTATGATGTTAGGTAGGGAAAACATTCCTCAGTCAGTAAAATGTTCATCCTCATAGTACAGTCAGATAAAAGAAAGGTAACCACTTCACATACCAATTCTCCTACAAACTTTTACCTTAATTCTATTAATCCTTATATTCCTAACTGTAGCCTCCATTAGGACTTAATCCACAGATTTTAATCTTACAGTATTAAGTAGGAGAGTGTTCCCAGCCAGACATAATCCTCATTTCCATAAAATATTCAGGTAGAAGAGGCACAACTTCTTTATAGAAAGGGAAAGTGAAGTCATTCACTTGTGTCCGACTCTTTGCGACCCAATGGACTGTAACCTACCAGGTTCCATCGTCCATGGGATTTTCCAGGTAAGAATACTGGAGTGGGTTGCCATTTCCTTTTCCAGGAGATCTTCCTGACCCAGGGATTGAACCCGGGTCTCTGGCATTGTAGGCAGACGCTTTACCATCTGAGCCACCAGGGAAGTCTCTCTTTTTAAACATTCCAACTTTCATAATCCTATCAATCAATCCTTACATTTTTATTTTCTCTCAGTCTAATTGTAGCCCACATCAGGGCTTCACCAGTTGGTTTTGGTAACTTCTCTACTTCTTGACTAAATTACCCACTCTTGTGCAAAATTCTTTAAGTCCTCAGTAAGGAGTCAAGCCAAGGAATCCTGGCCTTTTGTCAGTCTTTGTCTTGATTAGATAAAACAATTGCTGGTCAGGTTTGGATCCATCTCTAAATGCCATTGGTAACTATAACCTTTGGTAACCATAGCTCTGACTACACAAACCTTCGTCGGCAAGGTGATGTCTCTGCTTTTTAACATGCTGTCTAGGTTTGTCATAGCTTTTCTTACAAGGAGCAAGTGTCTTTTAATTTCATGACTGCAGACACGATCTGCAGTGATATTGGAGCCCACAAAAAGAAAATCTGTCAGTTTCTACTTTTTTCCCATCTGTTTGCCATGAAGTAATATGACCAGATGCCATGATATTTGTATTTTGAATGTTGAGTTTTAAGCCAGCTTTTTCACTCTCCTCTTTCACCTTTGTCAAGAGGCTCTTTAGTTCCTCTTTGCTTTCTGCCATTAGAGTGGTATCATTTGTATATCTGAAGTTGTTGATATTTCTCTTGACAGTCTTTATTCCAGCTTGTCATTCATCCAGCCCGGCATTTCACATGATGTACTCTGCATGTAAGTTAAATAGCAGAGTAACAGTATTCAGCCTTGATGTACTCCTTTTCCTATTTGGAACCAGTCCGTTGTCCATGTCCAGTTCTAACTGTTGCTTCTTGACCAGCATACAGGTTTCTCAGAAGACAGGTCAGGTGGTTGTGATCCACATAGTCTGGCTTTAGTATAGTCAGTGAAGCAGAAGTAGATGTTTTTCTCAAAGTCCCTTGCTTTTTCTGTGATTCAAAGGATGTTGGCAATTTGATCTCTGGTTCCCCTGCCTTTTCAAAATAAATCCAGCTTGTACCTCTGAAAGTTCTCAATTCACATACTGAAGAAGCCTAGCTTGAAGGATTTTGAGCATTACCTTGCTATCATGTGAAATGAGTGCAGCTGTACAGTAGTTTGAACATTGTTTGGCGTTGCCTTTCTTTGGGATTGGAATGAAAACTGACTTTTTCCAATCCTATGGCCACTGCTGAGTTTTTCAAATTTGTTGACATATTGAGGGCAGCACTTTTAACAGCATCATCTTTTAGGATTTGAAATAGCTCAGCTGGAATTCCATCACTTCCACTAGCTTTGTTCATAATAATACTTCCTAAGGCCCTTATACTTCACTCTACTTCACATTCCAGGATGTTTGGCTCTAGGTGAGTGACCATACCATCATGTTTATTCCGGTCATTAAGACCTTTTATGTATAGTTCATCCTGTATTCTTGCCACCTCTTCTTAATCTCTTGTGCTTCTCTTAGGTCCTTGCTGTTTTTGTCCTTTGTTTTGCCCATCTTTGCATGAAATGTTCCCTAGTATTTCCAGTTTTCTTGACGAGATCTCTAGTCTTTCCCATTCTATTGTTTTCCTCTTACTTCTTTGCATTATTCATTTACAGAAGACTCTTATTTCTCCTTGCTGTTCTGTGGAACTCTGCATTCGGTTGGGTTTATCTTTCCCTTACTCCTTTACCTCTCACTTCTTTTCTTTTCTCTTCTCAGCTATCTGTGAGGCCTCCTCAGACAACCACTTTGCCTTCTTACATTTCTCTTTCTTTGGGATGGTTTTGGTTACCACCTCCTGTACAATGTTATGAATCTCCATCTACAGTTCTTCGGGTACTCTGTCTACTAGGTCTAATGTCTTAAATCTATTTTTCTCCTCTACTGTATAATCATAAGGGATTTGATTTAGGTCATACCTGAATGGCCTAGTAGTTTTCCCTACTTTCTTGAATTTAAGCCTGAAATTTATAGTAAGAGTCTGATGATTTGAGCTCCATGTCTTATTTTTTCCGGCTGCACAGAGTTTCTCCATCTTCGGCTACAAGGAATATAATAAATCTGATTTCAGTATTGACTGTCTGGTGATGTCTATGTGTAGAGTTGTCTCGTTGTCTCGTGTTGTTGGAAGAGGGTGTTTGCTATGACTATATCTATTAGCCTAATCCCTTGAATGTATTTGTCACCTTCACTGTATTGGGTCAAAATGTTTTCAAGTCATATGTCTGATAAAGTGCTTGTGTTCAAAATATGTCATGTATTCTGAAAATTTATGATAAGAAAACAAAATGAAAACAAAAGAATGGAGAAAAGTGTTGAATAGTGTCTTTACCAAAGATTTACAGATGACAGGGGGACTTCCCTGGTGTCCCGTGGTTAAGAATCTGCCTTGCAATGCAGAAGATGCGGGTTCTATCCCTGGTTGGGAAAGGAAGAGCCTCCATGTCACAGAGCAACTAGCCTGTGTGCCGCAACTCCTGAAGCCTGCGTGGCACAACTAGCTATCCCTACACCTACATATCCGTGCACAAAAGATCCTACATGACACAATGAACATCACACGGGCTATAACTAAGACCTGACTGACACAGCCTACTAAATAATAAATATTTAAAAAAAAAAAGATTTACAGATGGCAAATATACATGCATGAAAAGATGCTCAACATCATTAGAATATATGTATAGATCAATGCAATAGAATTGAGAGTCCAGAACTAAATCCATTCATCTAAGGTCAAATGATTGTTGACAAGAGTGCCAAGACAATTTAGTGGGAAAAGAACATGTTCTTCAACCAGTGGTGCTGAGAAAACTGAGTAGGCATGTGTTAAAGAAGAAACTTGCATGATTACCTCATGCCATATATGAAAACTAACTCAAAAATGGGTTATTGGCCTAAGTATAAAAACCACATTTACATATGCATAAACACATAAAACCTTTAAAAGATGACCCAGTTTAAAAATTCGCAAAAGATCTGAATAGACATGTCCAGAAAAATATACAAATGGCCAATAAGCAGATTAAAAACAGTTCAACATCGTTAGAAAAATATAAATTAAAACCACCATGAGATACCACTTGATACCTGCTAGCAGGGCTGCCTGTAATAAAAACGATGGACAGTGGCAGGTGTTGCTAAAACAACTATCTCATTCATTGATGATGAGGTTGAAAAATTATACAGTCATTTCAGAAAACAATTTGGTGATTTCTTATAAAGCTAAACATACATTTAGCATTTGCCCAGCATTTTAGGTGTTTCCTCAAGATGAATGAAATGAAAAGTTTTACAAAAAACTTATAATATTAGGATGATTATAGCATTTTTAGTCATTGTAACGAAATGCTGGGGGTCAGGGGAGAACATCTAACAAATGTCCAATACAGGAACATTAAAAACATGTGATGTGTTCAATACAATGGAATACTTCTCAGCTTAAAGCAAAACAACAACTACATACAGGTAACAACTTGAATACATCTTAAAAACATCATGTTGGGCAAAAGTAGGCAGACACAAAAGATTACATACTGGATGAGTCCATTTATATGAAGTTCTAGGCAAAAATCCACATTGCAGAAATTAGAACAGTGGTTGCTTGGGCTGAGAGGTGCAGGGGAGATTGACTGCAAAGGTGCAGAAGGAAACTTTTTTTGTTGTTGAAAATACTCTATATCCTGATTGTGTTGGTGGTTACCCTGGTGTGTCTGTTGTTCTTGTTCAGTCACTAAGCTGTGTTCGACTGCAGTCCCATGAACTGCAGCACTTCAGGCTCCTCTGTCCTCCACTGTCTCCTGGAGTTTGCTCAAATTCATGTCCAGTGAGTCGGTGACAGTATCCAACTGTTTCATCCTCTGCCTCGTATAACTATAGATTAAATTGAGTGTATTTATTGTATGTAAATTAGACTTCAATAAATATAACTAAAGCTAAAAGAATTTAAAAGGCACACGTACAGAAAATTCCCTGGTGTTCCAGTGGTTAGGACTCTGTACTTTAACTACAGAGGATCCCGTTTCAATCCCTGATCGGGGAACTAAAATCCCACAAGCCAAATAGCACAGCCCTCTCCCCACCCCTACCCCCTCAAAAGAAGCATGTGTGCAAAAAAAACATTTTTTTAGGTTTTAAAAACGTTTTATTTATTTAGGATGCATCGGGTCTTTTGTTGCTCACCAGCTTTTTTGGTTGAAGCAGCAGGGCTGCTCTTTAGCTGTTGTGTTCAGGCCTCCCATTGTGGTGGTTCCTACTGTAGAGCATGGGCTCTGGGGCCCAAGGGCTGAGTTGCCTCAGGCCACGTGGAATCTTCCCAGACCAAGGATCAGAACCCCGTGTCCTCTGCATTGGCAGGCAGATTATCAACCACCGGACCACCAGGGAAGTCCAAAAAAACCATTTTTTTAAATAATGAACATTGGCATATACAATATGACTACCATTAAATTTTTTTTTAAAATGTTGGAAATACATTAAAGTACCTATCTTACCCATGTTTTGGGGGTCAAAGAAATTTTCTTTTCTGGACTGCCTGTCTTATGGTTATGATTTATACATACATTATATGATACATATATAATGCTGTGAGTATTATCTATGATGTATATGTGAGTCCTGTTGTGTAGTGTAACATCGCAGAGACATTTATCAAGCTCTGACTTATGTTAATGGGCAGTAATAAAACAGTTTGAATTTAAGCGAATAAATAAAAATTACTCCACAAAAAAGGGGGTGAAGTGTTTTAAGGAAAGCTCTTTCTCCTGTTTTCTTGCAGCCTCAAGGTACTGCAGCATGCTGATTGAGGAAGGAGGATTGCAGCATTTATACAACATCAAAGAACACGAACAGACTGATCCGCATGTCCAGCAGATTGCTGTGGCCATTCTCGACAGCTTAGAGAAACACATTGTACGCCACGGGAGGCCACCTCCCTGTAAAAAGCAGTCCCAGGCCAGACTAAATTGATAGCCATAGGTAATCGGATAAGTGAGTCACAGAAATTCTTTTTGTGATAAGTCCACTTGGAATAGCTTACCCTCTGTGATGTTTTGGGGGTTTCTCTGATGAGTCATAAGATGAGTATGGGATTGACAGTGTACAGTACTGCCCATGTGAACAGTCTGATCTGTCTTGTGATTTTTAACTTATTAGGCAAGAAGGGTCTCTTCCTTCATCATTGCCTTTTAGGAAGATTTCCACATCTTTCAGTGTTTGAACTTACTTGTGCTTAAAATTCTACAGTTTTATGATGAAGTTTGCACGAACCCTTAGGCCAGACTTTTCTGATTTTAAAGTCCCTTCCGGTCAGTTTGCAGCTTCAGATAAGCTGTTAACTTGATTGCTGGCACTGCTTCAGTTGTAAATTTTATACTGCTTCTCTGTATAAAATGCCTTTATTCTCTGTCTGTGTATCTTTTATAAGATGTTCTTCTTGGTGTGAAAGAATGGAAATCTGAGTCCTCCCCTTGTGAAAGCTACTTACTGGCTAGTGCCAGGATGGCTGGCAGAAAATACACTAAAAACTACTAAGGGAGAATAGAGGTTAGGAACTGGGAAAAGGCCTGCTCTTGAGGTATTTTTAAACTGGGACTGGCTAATCTTCTGGAACCTACCTCTCCTAAGACATTGAGCAGTAGCTTGTTCTTCATATTAATTCTTGGAGGCGTGGACTGCTGCTTCCTATACAGACTGCAGGTTACTCTCTAGAAATATTTCCCCAAGCTACCACGGTGTAAAATATTACCACATTCTGTTAGAGATTAGTTAACTGTCTGAATCTCTTTATGTCATATTGTGAAAAAATCGTCTCTTGCTAAAACTGACCGTTCTTTTCTATTTCAAAGTCATTTTGTTTGGTGAAATAGAGACCATATATGGTGTTACCTGCTCACTTAAAATAATAATTTAAAATAATGTTAAAATAATAATTAACAACAGGAAATTTTGCCACAAGAAGTTAATTTTCTTTTGTTTCAGTATACATGTATCTTAATGTTTCCATGTTGGGGAAAGATATCCACATCTCACTGCCAAAAATAAATAAGAAGAATTAGATGATTGTTAAATGTAATGATTCTAGATGCAGTGCAGAAAAGGAAATATTTTGTGATAGGTTATTTTTTAGACAGTTGTCTTTTCTTTAGGAGAGTTGTTATAGTATAGTAAAGAATCAGTTATCAATAATGGCAGTTGGGAGTCAGCAAGTCACCGAGTTATTTTCCATTTTAAGTTTTAGTTTGTGAATAAGGTTAACCTGCAGTCTTAGATAACTGCATTTTTTTCATAGATGGCCAAAATGTTTTCAATAGAGATTTTAAATGGTACATTTTAGTCATTGTGATCATTCACAAGCATTTTTATTTAGAAAGGAGCTGGCTTATTGGTATGCTGTTAACATTTTGGCATACATGATTCATACCACTATCACAGTAATCATACTTGAATCATTTGGTACTCCTTCATAGAAATAAAAACTAAAAGAAAATAGGTATTTAGAATCACTAAAAACCATTTTAAATTATGGGTTAATTCTGACTCAAGGAATTTTTATAGGTGTAAGATAAATTTTCACAGGTTAAGTATTTCAAGGGAAATGGAAAATTCTTTTTCAAATGTCCCCTTTCCCTGGGTTTTAAATATCTGAGGCAAAATGTAGCAAATAGGATGTCCTACAGTAGCTTAGAAGTTGCTAGCTGCGTGGACCATTTCCATGTCTTCTGGCTTGTGTAGTTAAGGAAAAGCCTAGTTGAGAAGTTGGCCTTCAAGTTTCTGTTGTATCCTGTTCAAAATAAAAGTACATGCTCCTTGTAGGCTAAACCTAGGTTTTTTTGTCTTTATAAATTGTTTTCAAATATGGCCAAAAATGTATGGAAAACAATTAACCCCTTTATTACTCAGAATAACTTGTTGATAGATGAAGACTCAAATATATTTAAATTGAAATTTACTACTTTGAGTACTGGTAATGGCCAGGTACATCTGAGTCTCAAAAGCAAAATAATTAGGCACATCCCAGATAGATAAAAAGTTTAGTGCCTTTGTGATTGGGATGACGCTTAAAATTGTGTATCTAATTATGGCACAGAATTGTCTACAAGGTCTTAAATCTGACTACAATTTATATATATATATAAATTGAGGCCTTCCCGGGGGTGGCCCAGATGATAAAGAGTCTGCCTCCAATGCAGGAGACTCGGGTTTGATCCCTGGGTCGGGAAGATCCCCTGGAGAAGGAAATGGCAACCTATTCCTGTATTCTTGCCTGAAGAATTCCATGGACGGAGCAGCCTGGTGGGCTATAGTCCATGGGGTTGCAAAGAGTTGGACACAACTGAGCAACTTTCACTCATTTATATCTAAACTATGAGGTATAACTGGCCTGTCTCTTAAGGAAGAATCTATTTGGCCTCCTGTTTGCATTTGTACACTAGAATGTAATGGAACTTGGTGCCTTCAAGGGTTACCTCTTCAGTGGGTTAGAGGTGCTGTTTCAAGCACAGTTTAGACTAGGGTTGAACCACTCATTGCTCAAGTCATTGGTGCGCTCAGATATTGCGAATTATCACTACGTCAGTCCACGAACAGCAGGGTTTAAACCTACTAAAGGAAATGGAATTAGACTTTTTAGACTATAAAGATGCATGTTGTTATCAATGAGTAAAACAAGAGCAGTCTGAAATGAAAGCAAAAATCATTAAGGTATCCCACTACTCCCATCAAGTAAGTTTTGCTCTTCTTTTGTACTCTAAAAAAATCTTTTTATCCTTTTGCAGTTGAAACATAAATCAGGTAGTAATAAGTTGCTTTACTCTCTGGCCAAATACTCAGTGGCTACTGATCTTGGTTGATAATTTTAAAAATCCCATCAGACTCACAGACCCAGGAATTGACCTTAAATGTTGCTGCTTCTCACTCCTGAACAGAACTGCTATCCAGTGGCACTAGTCATTTTAAGTGAATGACCCAGGTGGAGATGAATCCCACAAGGCAAATATGGAAATTTAATTTTGCAAGCTTCCAAAGAATCAAGGATTCATGTTTTAAAACATTGGTCCTGAATACCCAGCCTAGGAAGTTGGTCTTGCTGGTGGGGCCTTCTGAGTTGGCCCTTTTTCTCCCCAGTCAGTCATTTGGCTGTATTTTAAATTATGCGTTGCTCAGGATAGTATTGGGCCATCTTCTAGATCTTTGGAACACATTTTGATGAAAACATATTTTGTTTCACTGTGTGCTGAATTAGGGTAGAATCAGTTAATAAACCATGGTTTTGGCTTAGTGCTTTAGAATGTCTGACATTCTCCCTCCCCCTGCTCTCCACCCCTTATGAAACACTGTGCAGCAGTACCCAAGGTTGAAAAAGAGGTCATGAGTAGCCAGGAAAATAAACTTATTGTATATGTATGAAACCTACCCTTTCCCTGCCCTCTAATAGTATGTTTACATTTTTTGGTTATTGTGCAACTTTTATCTTGAGATAAACAGTATTAAACTGAAGGTGTAAGTTAAAGGCAGTGTCATACTGTCAGCTGATGGTGGGCAGTTTTATCTGTATGTTACTTTTTTGGGGACTTTATATGGCTAGGGTTTCCAAGTAGTGTTCTGAGACAGCTTATAGAGAGGTTTGCAAACTTATGGTTTCCCTCTGAAATCCATTGTAGCATTGGATATTGAGTATTTAAACTTTACCATTTGCTTTGTATTGACACATTTTTCATTTTTTTGTGTTAACTCATGAACTGTTTATTTAAGTAATGATGCAAATCCAAGTTTCATCCAGTGATGAAAATAGCAGTAAGATAGAAGATTTTGTTGAGTGTGCTTAAAAAGAGTAATTGCTTTATCTTTTTTAGTATTTCATAGATTTTGCATGACATGTACACTCCTAATTATGCATTCTTTGGTTTCCAAATCTTAACTGAAGACATTCAATGTTAACCTAAGAAAGAGCTTTCTCTGCCTGTTTTTACCCTCCCCCAGTGTTTTTAATAGATTATGGGAAAATCAGTGCTATTTCTCATTTTCTGGATGAAGCAAAGCTCTGCTAGAGAGTACAACCTAACTGCATAGCTAGACATAATGGCTGTTAAGAATATTTAGAAAATCCAAATATATCAAATTATGAGAAATAATAAATAATTCATTAATAATATGTGCTTAACTTTTGAAGTTACTTTGGAAAATTGTTCAAATTGGGTTCTTTTAAGCTTATTTTAATCAGCTTAGAAGCAAGAAGCTACTTACCTAATGAAAGCTGTGACATACTTCATAAAAGCAGGAAATTATTGAGCGCATTTACTAATGGGAGGACGTTATGTCAAGATTTATACTCTCAGATAACCTGTAAGAATAAAATTTTAAATCCTTGACTTTTGTAGAATTCCCACTGTCAAATTCTCACTGACTTGTGAGTGTGGAAAAAAGTATCTTTTGCTTGAATTCTGGTGGAAGAGTTCAACTCTTTTCAAAAAATATGAAAAATTCATTGGAAAATACATATGCATTTCAAAGTCTCTCAGTTATCTGGACTGAAGGCACTGTTCTCACTATGGCCAGATGAATGGGAGTGTCCTATACATGAATCATGCTAGATTTTAAATCAGGACATCGTTAGGTATTAATGTTGTGTGTACAGATTTTTGTTTGGGTTTTTTTTTTTTTTTTTGCTTAAATAAATGTTACAAATTTTACGTAAAGTGCGTCTTGTCTACATT
Source organism: Antilocapra americana (assembly GCA_007570785.1). Classification (NCBI taxonomy): domain Eukaryota; kingdom Metazoa; phylum Chordata; class Mammalia; order Artiodactyla; family Antilocapridae; genus Antilocapra; species Antilocapra americana. The sequence continues at coordinate 5,921,364 of ML663016.1, forward strand.
TATTCTAGACATTTGCTTTAAAATTTAAAACTAATGAAGATTCCTTGGTCATCCACTTACAACAATTGCTTTCTCAAATAGCTTTCTCAAAGGCCAGTGGTTTTACTGCAAAAATTTCCAGTGGGTTTTTTTTTTTTTTTCAGGACCTGGAACTCCATTCATTCATTTCATTAAATTCCCATGCTAGGTGCTGTTTGGGCTTCCCTGGTGGCTCAGACAATAAAGAATCTGCCTGCAATGCAAGAGAAGTGGGTTTGACCCCTGGGTCAGGAAGATCCCTTGGATAAGGGAATGGCTGCCAACTCCAGTATTCTTGCATGGAGAATTCCATCGACAGAGGAGCCTGGAGGGCTACAGTCCACGAGGTCACAAAGAGTAGGACATGACTGAGCAACTAACACAAACACAGGTACTGTTCAGGTGTTGGAACTTATATAAGTCCTTCAGAGAACTTATAGTTTTGTCGAGAAGAGGAAGTATTAAATAAACAGATAAATATTACATAACAGACCACTCCACAATATTTGTTGTAGAGCCACAGAAACTATACCTAATCAAGACTGGCCTCCCATCAGACAGCCCAAGAACACTTCAAAAGAGCATATCTGAGTTCATAGTCATTCACACAACTATTGAGATAATTAACTGACATTATTGTTTAAATGCATTTAGTGAGGGAGGTTACCAAAAAACAAAGTATTGTTAGGAACCGCCCACCCTGGCCAGGCACCATAGTAACAATTTGCATGAGTTGATTTTCTGACACGAGGTCCCAGTAAGGAACATGGAACTAATAAGCCACCACCAACCAGAAGAGTTTGGGAAAAGTCGAAAGGGGACAGATAGCACATGTCGGACCACCTCCCGGAATCCTCACTGGCATCTGTCTTGGCTGAGCCATGTGTGCGCCACCAGGAGGGACTCAGCATGATTGGCCAAAGACAACCCGGAAAGTAATTCCATCACCATAACACCCGAGACTGAGCTGTGTGGCAGAACAGTTCTCCCAGATTCCCTTACCTTACTGCTCTCCACCCAGGTGCCCGTTCCAATAAAATCTGCTTTGTCAGCACGTGTGTCTCCTCGGACAATTGTTTTCCGTGTGTTAGATAAGAGCCCACTCTAGGGCCCTGGAAGAGGTCCTCCTTCCTGCAACAATATAATATAAGAAGCTCATGGCTAGGAAGAGTCCTTAGTAACTTTAGTTTCAGAAACCTCATTTTATAATTGAAGAAACTAAGTCTTAGGGAAAATTGTTGTGTTTCAGTTGCTAATTCATGTCTTATTCTTTTTGACCCTGTGGACTGTAGCACACCAGGGTTTCCTGTCCTTCACTATCTCCTGTAGTTTACTCAAGAAGTCATCATCATTCAATGATTCTATCCAACCGTGTCATTCTGTCATCCCCTTCTGCTCCTGTCTTTCCCAGCATCAGGGTCTTAATGCTCTTCCCCAGATCACACAGGAAGTCGGTGACAAACTCTGCACTTCAATTCTTACTTCCAAATTTACAATCCAATGGTTCCTCTCTCCCTCTATTATTGCAATAATAGCATGAGATTGCTTAGCTCTTAGACAGTTGTGATTAAGCAGCAAATGAATGGTACAGAAAAGAATTCACCAAATGGTCAGAAGTGGAGGTTACCCTCCTTACCTGTGGTGTAGGTCGGCATTAGTGTTTAGATGCCATAGAATTGTTGATGAATGGTCACTAGAAATACTACTGCTTCACTAATACACAAACATGAGATTAGATGTATTAGAGCAATAGGGTTTTAAAAAATATTTTATTTATTTTTGTTTATTTGGCTTTGCTGGGTCTTAGTTCCAGCTCTTGGGACCTTGGATCTTTGTTGGGTTATGCAAGCTCTTTAGTGGCAGCATGGGGACTCCCAGTTGTAGAGTGGGGAATCTTAGACACTGAACCACCAGGAAAGTCACCTTTAAAAGTAGTTTCATTATAATTTTAAATAATTATTAGCTTTTCTTAACCTTTCATTGTCTCTCCAATAATTCATTCAATGCTAACATGGTATCACTGTGTGCCATACATACTGAGGAAGATAAATACCTTTGGACAATATTTAACCAAACAAGTGGCTGAGCTGTGTTGTCTGTAGCCAATCTTCAAAAAGGAAGAAAGCAAGACTTTCTTCATTCTCCACCCTCCCTTACCCTTTCTAGCAGTTTTTGTTATGTAGATTGGCCCAGTCTCTTGGCTAAATTTACATCCTTTGCTCCTGAGTATCTTTCTACCTCCCTATTTCCTTAATCTGCATTGTAAGAATGCAATGAACAGCTCTGAGTAACTGCATAACTCTTCAAATTGAGAGGAGTGGGTAAATGTCAGAAACCATAAACACTCACGTTAATCACTTTTTGTCTTTTTATAATTTAAGATTCTAATGCTGTCTGAAAATTCAGCTTATAAAAGAGCAAGTCACAGGGTGGGAGTATCGGCACGCAGCTCTTGACTTCTAGAAGCCAGCCTTTGGAACAGGTTTGCGGAAATGACACCAGATTTTGCAGATGAGTGGCTTGTTCCTGGGCATTCAGTAAGACAGCTGTTTAAAGTCATCTTGCAGTGACTCAAAAACTGTCACTAAAGGAACGTCTCTCCTAGACTGCAATGTGACTATAAGAATGAAGAACAACAGAAAACCTCAGCTCTCCTGTCGCTTTACATCAATACACATTATAAAAGGAACCATTTTCAATGACAAAGCTAGAATGTGACTGTCATATTTCAATATGGAGATTAAGGAGTTATCAAACACATTTGAGGTATGAAATAACACATTTGAGGTATGGTGAGGTATGAAATAACTGCGAGGTTCACAGGTTATGAAGTTTCAGAGTCACACATAAGATTTAAGTCTATCATACTCCGAAGTCTATGTTCTTAAACACTGTGCTATAAAGGGGAAAACCAATTTAACCATTCAGGACAATCCCAAATCTAATTTAAACATTAAGGCCATTCCCACTCACATTTTGGCCTCAAGGATGGAGCCCATTGACAGTTTTCCAAGTGTAAGATTTGCAACCTCACTGGCCCTTAGTGTCATTATTGTAGTGTTTCCTATGATAAAACATAAGCCTTTTACAACTTAGGGAGAAAATTTCCTCCCCAAAATGATAGGGCTAACGAGACCAAGAAACCATTACACTGATACAGATAGAGGTTACTTCAATGTGAAAATGTTTGAACATGCCTTATCTAACTAGTATGGAGCTCTGCAAGAGTCACCTGCCACAGACCTCATTTGTACGGAGGTCTCCGATCAAAGGGGCACTGACCTTGAGCACTGAGACATTTCCAAATAATTGTATAAACAACTCTCATCGGAACCTTCCATCCTTTGAAGCTCTAAACCAACTCCCCTGTCGTATTAAGCCAGTATGTAAGCCTTTCCCCACAGCTGTTCTAGGAGTTAATTTCTATGTAGGTTTATTATGTGTAATAAAATTTCCCCCTGTTTACCTACTGTCAGTTAATTTAGAGGTCTCCTTCCACTTCCAACAATTGGACCTAAGTTGGTAGAGGAGTTTTTCCTCCCATAAGCCTTCATAGTAACTTCATTAAAAAAAAAAAAAGTTAAAACTAATAAACAGGGAGAGATAATGTTGGAATAAAGGACAGTACTTTAAATGGATGCATGTAGTTTTATACATATCACTTGTCCTTATTTTACTCATTTTTTTTCTGCCCACCTGTGGTAACTTAGAGACAAGAAGAGTCTTTTTTTTTTTTTAAACAAGAATCTTTTTGTATCAGCCTTAGAGAATAATTTCCTTAGTTAATTTCATCCCCCCTCCCCTGCCCCCGGAGTGGTTTGTCTTTCTTCAAGTTCACTACTTCAGTGTGTTACCTTTTACTAATTGAGTTAGTAAAGAGGGAGACTGGGGCTTCCCAGAGGGCTCAGTGGTAAAAACTTCCTGCCAATACCCGAAGAGATGTGGGTTTGATCCCAGGGTGGAGAAGACCTCCTGGAGGAGGACATGGCAACCAGCTCCAGTACTCTCCCTGAAAAAATCCCATGGCCAGAGGAACCTGGCGTGCTACAGTCCAGAACTCACAAAGTCGGACAAGACCGAGCGACTGAGCACAAAGAGGGAGACTAGTCAAGAGGGAGATCTCAGAACCCCAGGCTGCCCCTCCCTAAATGCAGGGCCATTGATACTTTGTACTGCTCTGTGATTACAGTTCCTTTATTTTCTAAGCAGGCTCTTCCTATAGTAATACAGGTTTTACTGTTGATCACTACAATAGGAAAAATAAACCAAAGCTACAGACATAGATAAGACAAAGACTTAATAGCTAATCTTTGTGTTTTTGATGCCCAGAAAGAGACAATTGCTCAAAGTCTCAGAGCTTCACATGACCCTTTTCCTTAGAAGTTATCCTGTCTACTAGAAAACACAAAAATGACACATGCGGGGTTGATCTCTTAGTTTTTGAAATTCATTAAGTTTGGTACTGTTCCAGAAGAGAAAGTGAAGCTCACAGGGTAACTACCCAAAGGTAAGGTGGAGATGGAATCTGAATTCAGGCTTTTTTGACATCAGAACTCATGATCTTTCCCCTGTCTTTCATGCCAGTTGTTCAGTAGCTCAGTCATGTCCGACTCTTTGTGACCCCGTTAACTGCAGCATGCCAGGCTTCCTTGTCCTTCACCATCTCCCGGAGCTTGCTCAAACTCATGTCCATTTAGTCAGTGACGCCATCCAACCATCTTGTCCTCTGTCGTCCCCTTCTCCTCCTGCCTTAAATCTTTCCCATGCCAACACAGCTAAAGAAATTTTACAAAGTTCTTAAAGAAATCCAACCATGATCTAAAGAATCTTGACTATAGTTTTCTCATTTCATTTCAGAAGTTTAATTTCTTAAAACTTTACAATTTATCTTTTCCTGCACTATCCTTCCCCTATTCTTCAGGGTTGTCAGAAAAAGGGAGGGGAAGTCAGGAAAGGCTCTCTAAAAGAAGTGAAGTCTCAGTGAAACCTGAGGGATGAATATGAATTACTTAGTAGGGGGAGGTAGCATGGACGACAATGAATGTGCCAAAGTACAAGTCTAGAACTGAAACAATTTCACTATATGATGTTAAAATGAGAACGGAAAGTGAAATGAAAGTGTTAGTCACTTGTGTCCTACCCTTTGCGACCCCATGAACTATAGCCCACCAGGCTCCTCTGTCTATGGAATTCTCCAGGCAAGAATACTGGAGTGGATTGCCATTGCCTTCTCCAGGGAATCTTCCCAACCCAGGGATCAAACCCAGGTTTCCTGTACTGCAAGCAGTGTCATTACTATATGAGCCAGAATACTAATAATTTAAACTAGAGATACAACCAAGAGTCAGATCATGAAGAACGATCTAAGCCATCCTAAGAAGTTTGGATTTTATTCTGAGGACAATGAGGAGACATGGAAGTGTTTTATTTATTTATTTATTGGGAATGGAAGTGTTTTAAACTGGGGAGAAACATGATCAGATTTGTGTTTAGGTAGAATACTCATTTTAGGTGGGTGAAAGATTGGTTGGGATGTGTCTGGTAATGGATCAGTTAGGAGCATAAAAATAAATCATCAGAAATTATTAAATTGAAGTGGAAAACTGGAGAATAGGTAGGGGATGGACATAGAGGAGATTAGGGGAGGAAGGGCAGGAGGCACAGTTATAATAAAAATTTGCTCCTTGATAAGTAGCTGCAACTTTGCCTCTGATTTTGGAGACAAACTTCCTTTTACAGCTACAGTTGATTTTTTTCAGGTAGCCATGTCACATTTTTTTTTTTCAGACAAATATTACTGGCTACCTTCTGTAAGTTAGGCACCATTGTTTTTAGTCATTAAGTTGTCTGACTCTTTTTTCGATCCCATGGACTGTAGCCCACCAAGCTCCTCTGTCCAAGGGATTTCCCAGGCAAGAACACCAGTTCAGTTCAGTTCAGTTCATTCAGTTCAGTTGCTCAGCTGTGTCTGACTCTGCAACCCCAGGGACCACAGCACTTCAGGCTTCCCTGTCCATCACCAACTCCTGGAGCTTGCTCAAACTCATGTTTCATTGAGTAGGTGATGCCATCCAATCATCTCATCTTCTGTTGTCCCCTTCTCCTCCTGCCCTCAGTCTTTCCCAGCATCAGGATTCCTTCCAATGAGTCAGTTCTTCAAATCAGGTGGCCAAAGTATTGGAGTTTCAGCTTCAGCATCAGTCCTTCCAATGAATATTCAGAACTGATTTCCTTTAGGATGGACTGGTTGGATCTCCTGGCAGTCCAAGGGACTCTTAAGAATCTTCTCCAACAACACAGTTCAAAGGCATCAATTCTTCATCTCTCAGCTTTGTTTATAGTCCAACTCTCACATCCATACCTGACTACTGGAAAAACCATGGCTTTGACTAGATGGACCTTTGCTGGCAAAGTAATGTCTCTGCTTTTTAATAAGCTGTCTGGGTTTGTCATAGCTTTTCTTCCAAGGAGCAAGCATGTTTTAATTTCATGGCTGCAGTCACCATCTGCAGTGATTTTGGATCCCCCCAAAATAGACTGGGTTGCTATTTCCTTCTCCAGAGGATCTTCCTGACCCAGGAATCAAACGTCCATCTCCTGCATCACAGGTGAATTCTTTATCACTGAGCAACCAGGGAAGTCCCTTGGCACTATTTTACACCTGGGTACAACAAAATCTTTTCCCTCATGTCAGTTCAGTTTAGTCACTCAGGTTGTCTAGGTTGGTCATAGTTTTTCTTCCAAGGAGCAAGGATGTTTTAATTTCATGGCTACAGTCACCATCTGCAGTGATTTTGGAGCCCAAGAAAATAAAGTCTACCACTGTTTCCATTGCTTCCCCATCTATTTGCCATGAAGTGATGGGACTCTATGCCATGACCTTGTTTTTTTTAATTTTGAGTTTTAAGGCAGCTTTTTCACTCTCCTCTTTCATTTTCATCAAGAGACTCTTTAGTTCTTCTTCACTTTCTGCCATAAGTGTGGTGTCATCTGCATATCTGAGATTATTGATATTTCTACCAGAAATCTTGATTCCAGCTCGTGCTTCATCCAGTCTGGCGTTTCACATGATGTACTTTGCATAAAAGTTAGGTAAGCCTTACTGATAAGGCAACATTTGAGCAAAAATTTGAAGGAAATAAGAGAGAGATCCATGAATATAAAAAGCAGTCCAATGGTGCTGGGGTAGAATAAATAAAGGAGAGAGTGGCAGAAGATGAAGTAAGAGAAGGGCATGGAAAGAACAGATTATGCAGAACCTTGGAGAACACCATCCTTATGAATATTTATATGCTGCCTGAGATGGGAAGCTATTGGAGGATTTGGGGTAGAGGATGACATGATGTTTAAAGTGATCACTCTAGCTGCTATGTTGAGAACAGATTTTAATGGAACAAGCCTGAAAGCTGGGAAACCAGACAGGAGGACATTGTAAGAATCCAAGTTGGTTCTGACAGGGGCTTGGACCAGGGTAGCAGGTGGAAGTGATAAGACATAGTCCTTGGATGTATTTTGAAGACAGAGTCGATAGGATTTCCTAACAGATAGGATATTGGATATAAGGATAAGAGAGGAGTTAAAAATTATTTCCAAGGTTTTGTCACAAGCAACAGAAAGGAAGGAGTTGCCATATACTAAAACAGGAAAGACTGGCAGGAAAAGCAGACTGGGGTAAGGACAACAGGAGCTTACTTTTGGACACAGTAGGCTATTTTGATAACCAGGTGTATATGTTGAATAGACCACTGAATGTATCACTCAAGTTCAAAAGCAAGGTACAATCTAGACATAAAACATGGACATATCAGCATATACATTTCTTTTAAAGTTATGAAACTAGACAAAATTACCATAAGGAAGAGAGATTGGATAGGGAAGACGTATACAAGTATAGAGTTTTGGGGGTACACAAAGATTTAGAACTATGGGTGATGAGAAATCAAGAGGATGAGAAGGAGCAAGATTGAGGTAGGAGGAGAAGGGAAAGAAAGGCAGGGGAGAGGAGGAAGAGGAGAAGATGCATCCTGGAAGCCAAATGGAGAAAGTATTTTAGGGAAGAAGAAATGATCATGTGGGTCAAATGCTGCTGAATAAATGAGAGAAGAGTGACAACTGAAATCAGCAACCTGGAAGTTGAGAAGAATGGTTAGTGGAGTGGCAGGGGTGAAAGAAAATGGTAAGAAAAAAATTGGAGATAGCATGTACATTTTGGATAAGTTTTCCACAAAAGGGTGAAGAGATATAAGGGCAAGACTTGAATAGGTATTAAGTACTAGAAATTAGGTCTAAAGAAGTGTTTTTTTTTTTTTAATTATGGGAAAAGTATCAGCAGGTGGCAATGATCCAAGAAAGGGTAAAAGGTAATTCAGGAGAAAGAAAGGATGTTGCTGGATGTTGTCTTTGAATAAGCAAGAGATGAGACCTATTGCAGGATCCTAGAACTAGCCAAATTGCCAATATCCATTGGATCATAGAAAAAGCAAGAGAATTCCAGAAAAACATCTGCTTCTGCTTCAGTGACTACATTAAAGCCTTTGACTATGTGGATCACAACAAATTGGAAAATTCTTAAAGAGATCAGAATACCAGACCACCTTACCTGTCTCCTGAGAAACCTGTATGCAGGTCAAGAAGCAACAGCTAGAATCAGATGTGGAACAATGGACTGGTTCTAAATTGGGAAAGGTGTAGGTCAAGGCTTCACCCTGCTTATTTAACTTATATGCAGAGTACATCATGCAAAATCCCAGGCTGGATGAAGCACAAGCTGGAATCAAGAGTGCCAGGAGAAATATCAATAACTTCAGATATGAGATGACATCACCTTTATGGCATAAAGCAAAGAGGAATTAAAGAGCCTCTTGATAAAGGTGAAAGAAGAAAGTATAAAATCTAGCTTAAAACTCAACATTCAAAAATCTAAAATCATGGCATAACTGGTTTCATCACTTCATGGTAAACAGATGGGGAAACAAAGGAAGCAGTGGTAGACTTAATTTTCTTGGGCTCCAAAATCACTGCAGATGGTGACTGCAGCCATGAAATTAAAAGATGCTTGCTCCTTGGAAGAAAAACTATGACCAACCTAGACAGCATAGTAAAAAGAAAAGACATCACTTTGCCAGCAAAGATTCCTCTAGTCAAAGCTATGGTTTTTCCAGGAGTCATGTATGGATGTGATAGTTGGATGATAAAGAAAGCTGAGTGCCAAAGAATTGATGCTTTTGAACTGTGGTGTTGGAGAAGACTCTTGAGAGGCCCTTGGACTGCAAGGAGACCAAACCAGTCCATCCTGAAGGAAATCAGTCTTGAGTGTTCATTGGAAGGACTGATGCTGAAGCTCCAATACTTTGGCCACCTGATGCGAAGAACTGACTCCTTGGAAAAGACCTTGAGCCTGTAAAAGACTGAAGGCAGGCAGAGAAGGGGACAACAGAGGATGAGATGGTTTGATGGCATCACCAACTCAATGGAAATGAGTTTGAGCAAACTCTGGGAGATGGTGAAGGACAGGGGAGCCTGGCGTGCTGCAGCCCACAGGGTTGCAAAGTGTCAGACACCACTGAGCAACTGCATAACAACAGCAAAGAGTGTAAGGAGTTCATGGTAATAGGATAGAAAGCCTATAGTAACAGTTGGGTAGATATGATGGTTGGAGCTTAGAATTTTTTTTTAAATATTTATTTATTGGGCTGTTCCAGGTCTTAGTTGCTGCATATGGGATCCAGTTTCCCGACCAGGGATCAAACCTTGGCCCCCAGCATTTCAAATGTGGAGTTTTAACCACTGGACCATTACAGAAGTCCCTAGAATGTTCTCTTTGATTCTTTTTTTTTTTCAGTCAAAGAGGAAACTGCCAGTATGATTAGGGGGAAGAGGTGTTCAAGATTTGAGGACAGAAGTTATAAAATAGTCTTAAAAAATACTCTACTATAAAATAAAAATTAAATTAAAAAGTACACCTGAAACTAGCACAACATTGCAGATCAACTATACTTCAATATGAGGCTTCCCAGGTGGTGGAGTGGTGAAGAACCTGCCTGCCAATGCAGGAGACACTGGGTCAGGAAGATCCCCCGGAGAAGGCAATGGCAACCCACTCCAGTATTCTTGCCTGGAGAATTCCAGGGACTGAGGAGCCTGGCGGGCTACAGTCCTCGGGGTCACAAAGAGTCGGACACGCCTGAGCGACTGAACAGCAACAATCAAGGACTTGTTCCGTGTCAAGCATTTTCGTGTGTTTTACATACATTTTTATTTTTATTTATTTTCTTTTTTCTTGCTCAGTTTGCCGGATCTCATTTCCCCAACCAGGAACTGGGACAAAAGAATCATAACTATTAGACCACCAGGGAGCTTGCTACATACACTATCTTATTTATAAGGCATTCTCATCCCATTTTACTGATGAGGAAGTTGAGCTTTAGAGAAATTAAGAATCCTGTCCAAGAGCAGGCATTCCAATGCAGTATTCAAATCCAAGGCTCCCAACTCTTTAACAACTATCCTTATCCAAGACATACCTTCTGTTAATTTTACTAGTGTACTAACTTATTGCTGTCTTTTAGGGTTTCTTGGAGAAGATTATAAGGGTCTTCTTGATACTTTTTAGGTCATAAGAAACAAGAGAGGTGCTATTGCCAGTTCTATGAGAAAAGTCTTTTAAAAATATATTTTAAAATGTATGCAATCAGCCCTCAATATCCATGGGTTCTGTATCCCCGGATTCAACGTCTATGGAACATGTTCAGAAAAAATTTTTTCATGAGGTTTCAAAAAGCAAAATGTGAATTTGCTAGTTAGTACCAGCAAATTGTACGTAAATACACAGAATTTACATTGTATTAGTTGTACTAGTACGAGCAATCTAGAGGTCACTTAAAGTATAGAGGAGGAAGTGTGTAAGTTATACCCCAATACTACTCCTTTTTATAAGGTACTTCGGTTTCATGGGATTTGGGTACGGTGGACCCTGAAACCGATGTCCCTGGGGACCTAGAGGGCCCACCATATTGTTTCCCAGCTCCACAGAGCTGGTCCGTGGGCGTGCCTTTGACGGGCGAAGGGAACGTGGTATCGAACCCTAGGGCTAGGTTTTGAGGGAGACGCGGTCCCAGACGTGTGGGTAGAAGCTGAGTGAGTGCTTGGTCTCCAGGGGCGGAGGAGGAGGCCCAAGAGCGGTCGGCTCTCCTTGGGACGGAGTGCGGGGTGGTCCCGGCGGGGGTGGGGAGGCCCGTCTCGGGGGCGGGGCCTCCGGCGGGGGAGCGCGCGTCGCCGCGCCCGGCCGCAGCCCTCGCGGCGGGAACGCCGAGCGTCGCTCGCAGAGCCGGTGTCCCTCCGCCGCTTCCTGGCGCGGGTCGAGTCCACCTCTCGCGGGATCCGGGCCCCGCTCGACGGCCGCGCTCTCCTCGACGCCGCGCCGGCGCCATGGTTCACTTCTTGCACCCGGGCCTCTCGCCGCGGACCATCGTCCCCCCGGACGCTCGGAAGGATATCCTCGGCCGCCTCGTGGTGCAGGTGAGCCCCGAGGAGGGCAAGGGACGCGGGCGGGAGGCGGAACGCGGACCTCGGCTGGACGGCCAGTCCGGGGCGAGCGGGGCGAGTCGTCGGGGCGCGCGCGGATCCTCTTTGGGCTGGTCAGACCGACGCGGGCGGGAACGTCTGAAGAGGCCGAGCCCCTGTTAGGCTTGTGTCTTCAGGCGCTGGGAAGTGCTCGTCGGAGAGGAGGTTTCCGCCCGGGGCGTCCCGGCCTCAGCGGGGGAGTGGCGGGGTGTGTCCGCCTCCCGCTCGACCTTGGGCGGGCCCTCTCCTCTGGGCCCCTTGGTTCTCCTGTGCACGTGAGTGCGTGCGTGTTAAGTCGCCTCAGTCGTGTCCGACTCCGCGACCCCACGGACGGTAGCCCACCAGGCTTCTCTGTCCATGGGATTCTTCACTGGGTTGAAGTGGAGAATGGAGTGGATTGCCAGGCTCTCCGCCTGGATCTTCCCTACCCAGGGATCGAACGCGTCTCTCCTGTCTCCTGCATTGGCAGGCGAATTGACTAGCGCCACCTTGGAAGACCGTGAGCAAGCGCGGGCGACTTTGAGTTTAGGCGTAAGCACTGGGCGTGGCTTTGTGCTTGGCCTATGGCTTTTATGGTCATCCCAGCGCCCAAATGCTTCAAATTTCTACTGTTCCCAAACGTATGTTGGGGACTTGTTGCTCCCCAGAGTAGGCGACCTGTCGGTCTTGGGATTGATAACAGAAAGAGCCCGCCTGGAAGAACTGGAACCCCAAAGAGTGAAATTTCTAAAATTACATGCGTTTCCCTTGGAATGCCTCTCAAATGGAAATTGAGCAACATGCAAACCAAAAGAGCGTGTATTTGGAGCCTACTGTGTGTCAGTTGTCCTAAAGTAATCTCTCGGATTTTTTTTGGTAGGCATTGATGGTCGCCATTTTACTAGTGTGTAGGAAAATTGAGAACCCTTGACTTGCTCAAGATCTTGAACCTAACATCATTTCTGATATGACTCCATATTCTACAAGGGCCACCCTTCTTAGAACTCAGAATCTAGTGAATGCTCAACCCACAGTTAGTATGGAGGAAAGGAAATATTCTGATTGAGGTTGCACTTTACACACTAACGCCTTGTTGGCCTTTGTGTCCTGCAGAGATCTAACCTGTAATCCTGTAGACCCTTTTGGACTCCCTTTTAAAAGCTTCTTAAATAATGGATAAATTTGCTTGTTATTGTTCAGTTGCTAAGTCCTATCTGGCTCTTTAGCGAGCCCATGGACAGTAACACTTCCACGCTTCCCTGTTCTGCACTATCTCCTGGAGTTTGCTCAGATTCACTTCCATTGAGTTGGTGATGCGATCTCATCATCACATCCTCTGCCTCTCCCTTCCCTGTTTGCCTTCAATCTTTCTTGGCATTGGGCTTCTCTGATAGCTCAGTTGGTCACGAATCCGCCTGCAATGCAGGAGATTCCTCGGTAGGGAAGATTCCCTGGAGAGAAGGGATAGGCTGCCCACATCAGTATTCTTGGGATTCCCTTGTGGGTCAGCTGGTAAAGACTCCGCCTGCAATGTGAGAGACCTGGGTTCTAACTTTGGGTTGAGATCCCCTGGAGAAGGGCAAGGCTACCTTTTCCAGTATTCTGGCCTGAAGAATTCCATGGACTGTACAGTCCATTAGGTTGCAAAGAGTCAGACAGCACTGAATGACTTTAACTTTCCCAGCATAAGGGTCTTTTCCAGTGAGTCAGGTTTTTGCCTTAGGTGGCCAAAATATTGGAGTTTCAGCTTCAGCATCAGTCCTTCCAATGAATATTTAGGGTTGATTTGCTTTAGGATTGACTGGTTTGATCTTGCTGTCCAAGTGACTCTGAAGAGTCTTCTCTGCACCACAATTTCAAAGCATCAGTTTTTTGGCATTCAGCCTTCTTATGGTCCAACTCTCACATCTGTGCATGACTACTGGGAAAACCATAGCTTTGACTATTTGGACCTTTGTCGGCAAAGTGATGGCTCTGCTTTTTGATACTCTGTCTTGGTTTGTCATAGCTTTCCTTCCATGGTACAAGCGTCTTAATTTCATGACTGCAGTCACAGTCCACAGTGCTTTTGGAGCCCAAGAAAATAAAGTTTGCCACTGCTTCCACTTTTTCTCTTTCTCTTTGTCATGAAGTGATGGGACCAGAAGCCATCATCTTAGTTTTTTGAATGTATACTGTTGGGGTATGAGGTTGAAAGAGGAGAGTGAAAAAGCTGCTTTAAAATTAGCATTTAAAAAACTAAGATCTTGGCATCTCTCCCATCACTTCATGGCAAACAGGAGGAGAAAAAATGGAAGCAATGACAAAGCCAGACTGGATGAAGCACAAGCCAGAATTAGGATTGCTGGGAGAAGTATCAGTAACCTCAGATACACAGATGATACCACCCTATGGTCAAAGTGAAGAGGAAGTAAAGAGCCTCTTTTTAAAAAAAAATTTTTTTTTAAGAGCCTCTTGATGAAAGTGAAAGAGGAGAATGAAAAAGCTGGCTTAAAACTCAACATTCAAAAAATGATGATCATGGCCTCTGGTCCCATCACTTCATGGCAAATAAATGGGGAAAGAATGGAAACAGTGACAGACTTTATTTTCTTGGGCTCCACAATCACTACAGATGGTGACTGCAGCCATGAGGTTAAAAGATGCTTGCTCCTTGGAAGAAAAGCTGTGACAAACCTAGACAGTATATTAAAAAGCAGAGACTACTTTTCCAGCAAAGGTCCATCTAGTCAAAGCTATGGTTTTTCCAGTAGTCATGTATGGATGTGAGAGTTGGACAATAAAGCTGAGCACCAAAGAGTTGATGCTTTTGAACTGTGGTGTTGGAGAAGACTCTTGAGAGGCCCTTGGAGTGCAAGAAAAACAGGGATAAATTTAATAAAATATGTAACAGATATTTACACTAAAAACTATAAAACATTGCTAAATAAAATTTAAAACAACATGGAGAAATCTAAAGGAAAAAGTAGGGTGTATTGACTTTGTATCTTACGATTTTGCTAAAGCTAAAAAATTTAATCAAAAGTTGGTTCTTTGCAAAGATCAATAAAATTGATAGATCTTTAGCCAGGATAACCAAAAGAAGACTGAAATAACCAATATCAGAATGAAGGAGCTATTGTCAGTACTGATGTAAAGCCACATATATTCTCTTTTTTTTTTTATGTTTTCTTAAGATTTTCTATATAATCTGTTATCTTCAAATAAAGACAGCTTTACTTATTCCCTTTCAATCTGCTTTATATTTCCTTTTCTAAAAAATGTAGTATCTAGGACTTTTTATAGAATGTAGGAGAGAAGTGGCGAGAAGAGACATCTTTATAACGTCCTAGCTCTTTTGGTTTTCCCATAGATGCCTTTTATCAAATTAAGGAAGTTTTCTTCTATTCTTAGTTTGCTGATTTTTTTTTATGTTTGTTTTTGCCTTTTTCAGTCATGGAAATCATGAATTTTTTTTGAAATTTGTTAAAATACTTTCTCAGCATATATTAAGGACATATGTTTTTGTTCTTTATTGTGTTAATGTGGAAGGTTTTAGTTATTTGTGAATTTAACTTTACATTGTTGGACTTTAGTTCCTGGACCAGGAATTGAACCAGTTCCTTAGTTCCTGGTAAGCACAGAGTCCTAACCATTGGACTGCCAGGGAATTCCCTCAAGAGAGAATTTTTTTTCCCAACTGATTTATTTTTAGAGTTTCATTCTCTTTTCTGTTGATTTACTAGTTCTGTTCCTCTTCTCTGAATGGTCACACAAAGATAACAGTTTTTAAAATATGAACTCAAGACCTCTGGGGTCTCTAAGACCCCATTCTCTTTCATTAAGCCTCACATGAATGAAATCTGCAAAGATGTAAAACAGTGCTGCCCTTGTCACTAAATGTTTAAAAATTCTTTTGGAAAATATAGCTCTTTTAAAAAAAAGTGCTCTGTTGGGAGTTCCCTGGTAGTCCAGTGGTTAGGACTTGGCGATTTCACTGCTGCAGGTTCAGATTCAGTCCTTGGTCTGGGAGCGAAGATCCCACAGCCGTGTGGTGCGACCAGAAATAACATGTTCTTCGTGTAACTTTTATTATTTCTGAATGAGTTAATATATATTTTAAAGATTTCTTAGTTTTAAATTATAATACAGTCAATGAGTAGATGTTATCCAGTTTCTAAGACCAAAAAGTTTGACAGTCACAGCTCTAGGTTTTAAAATGTACATGTTTGACTTACTGCACTACTTTTAAATGTATCACTTCAGCTTACAATAGTATTCTTTCATTTTCTACCTTCTTTCCTGTCCTTTATACTATTGAAATAATACATTTTACTTTTCTAAGTTGCACAGTATATTGTTTTTACTTTTTCTTTGATCAGTTAGTAAAGAAATTAGGAAATAAGAAAAATAATTTTATATTTATTCACATGATCCTGTTTCCAGTACTCTTCCCTTTTCTCTTTTCTCTAGATCCCAGATATCCATCTTGTATAATGTTTCTTTACTTAAAGAACATTTTACCTTTCTTATAGTGTAGATCTGCTGATGATAGGTTCTTTCTACTTTGTCTGAAAATATTTTATCTTTATTTTTGAAAGATATTTTCAATGCAGTTAGTTTTTCTTCCTACTGCACTTTAATTTTCTAGAAAATTTTATTTGTTTAGCTGGATCTTTGTTGCTGCATGGGCTCTTCTTTAGTTGTGGTGAGCAGGGGTATTCTCTAGTTGCAGTGCAGGACCTTCTCATTGCTGAGCACGGGCTCTAGGGTTTGCGGGCTTCAATACTTTAAGCTCAGGCTCAGTAGTTGGAGCACATAGGCTTAGTTGCTCTGAGGCATATGGGATTTTCTCAAATTAGGGATAGAATCCTTGTCTCTTGCACTGGCAGGTGGATTCTTTACCACTCAGTCACCAGGAAAGCCCTCTGCAACACTTTAAAAGTGTTATTTCATTGTCTTTTGGTTAGCATTGCTTCTGATGAAAATTCAGTGGTCATAGTTTTTCGTTTTAAACTGTCCACAGTACCTCTAGCTCCCCCTGCCCCACCCCTAGCTTAGGTTTTTCTTTTTACCATAGGTTTTCAGCCATTTGTCATGTTGTAGTGTCTTTTATTTATTTCACTTTGGGTCCATTTTTGCTTCTGGGATCAGTTGGTTTATATTTTGTATCTAATTTCAATATTTTTTGACTTTTTAAAAAAGAAAGCTATTAAGTTTATTGTTTTTTGTACCTGGTGAATTAGCTATATAATTCAATAAATATTAAACTATAAAATAATTTCATAGATTCCAAGTATAGGACATTGTCTTTGCTGACCTTTTTTATTTTTAAGTTTATTTATTTATTTTCTTTCTGCACATGGGCTTTCTCTAGTCTATGTTGAGATTCCACACTTATTCCCTCATTATATTCATATTCTCCTGTATATCCATGAATTATAATACCTATTTTAAAGTTCTTGTTTGCTAATTATGTTATTTCTGGATCTATTTTTTGCTCTGTTTTTTTTTTTTTGGCTGCATCATGCAGCTTGTAGGATCTTAGTTCCCCATCCAGGGATTAAACCCAAACTCTGTAGTGAAATTGTGGAGCCCTAACCACCAGACCTCCAGAGAGTTCCCTGGATCTATTTCTGGTGATTGATTTGATTTTCTTTGCTGCTTCTTACCATTTCTTATATTTTATTGTAAGCTAAACATTATGGATCTTAGTGTGTTTCGATTTTTGTTGTCTTTTTGAGTCAGGCCTATATTTGAGGTTTTTAAAACAGACTTTTTTTGGGGGGATGGGGTCTGTGTTTTGCGGCTCATGGGATCTTAGTTTCTGACCAGGATGGAACTGAGGCCCTTGGCAGTGAAAGCGCAGTGTCCTTTACCACTGGACCGCCAGGGATTTCCTTGAGGTTTGTTTTGGCTGAGCTGGGTGAAGATCTTTAGTTGCAGCATTGTAACTCTTAGTTGCAGTGTGTGGGATCTAGTGCCCTGACGAGGGATCAAACCTTGGCTCCCTGCATTGGAGTCCCAGTTCGAAGTCTCAGTCACTGGACTACCAAAGAAGTCTCTCTGAGGTTTTTAAAGTGCTATTTAAGGGACTTCTCTGGGAGTCCAGTGGTTAAGGAACGCAGGAGCACAGGTTTGATCCCTGGTCTGGGAACTACGGTCCTGCATGTGCAAGCCACATGATGTGGCCAAAAATAATTACAGAACAAAAACAAAAAAAATGCCGTTGTAAACTCTTAAAGTTTAATTTTCTAATTGTTGGTTGTATATAAAATATAGCTTTTTGTTTGTTTTGATTTTTACCTTATACCCATTAAAACATGTTAATTAGGAGAGTTATGTAGTAGTGCTTTGTATTTTAGAAATGGTGAATCTAAACCCTCGGTTGAGATGGATTGGAAAAGATTAAGAGTGGAAGTAAAGTCATTTGGAGTTTTTAGTATTCTTGGAAAGATATGGTAGTGACTTGGGTTAGGAATTCGTAATGGAGTTAGAAAGGGGATGAACTAGAAATTTATTTGGGAGGTTTGATAGTCATACAGCAGGAAGTAGATGACACAGTCAGAATAAGGCTAATTTAATGAGAATTTAATTAAGGGATTACTTCCAAAGATAAGGGAGAGATATGGAAAACCACAATAATATACTACTTCATGTCTAGTGACAGTAGCTCTTGCCACCCCTAGGCCCAGAGGGCCTCTCAGGAGGAATGTCTTAATTCATTTAGGCTGCTGTGACTAAGATTCTGTAGACTAGGTGACTTATAAAAAACATAAATTTATTTCTCACAGTTCTGGAAACCAGGAAGTTCAGGATCAAGGTGGTGGAAGATTTGGTGTCTGCTAAGAGCCTGCTTCCTGGTTCATATACATCTTTTTGCTTTGTTCTCACATAGCAGAAGGGACAGGGGAACTCTCTGAGGTCACTCTTGTATGGACACTAATTCCATTCAGTGATGGCTTCACCCTCATGACCTAGTGACTTCCCAAGGTTCCTCCCTCCAAATATCAAATTAGAGGTTAGATTGCAGCATAAGAATTTTGGAAGAATGCAGGCATTTAGTCAATAGCAAGAACAGAGGACTAATCTTAGAGGAGTCATCAGTGTGACATAGCCAGCCCAAGATACTTTAAATGAGAAGGAACAGGGGAAATTATCTGTGTGGAGTTGTAACCCCCAAAACATATATCCAAGTCTTAACCCTTAGAACCTGTGAATTTGACCTTTGGAGTCAGGATGTTTGCAAATATAATTAAGTTGAAGATCTTCCCCTCTTACTTCTCTGCACCCCACCACGTGGCTTGTGGGACTGGGGATTGAATATGGGCCGTTGGCAGTGAAAGCACAGAGTCCTAACAACTGGACCACCAAGGAATTCCCAGGTTGAGTATCTTGGTGAGAACCTCTGATCCATCCTAAATTTTTAGGCCAGACCCTAAATCTAATGTCTGGATTTAGGGTTTTTATAAGATAAAGGGATAGAGATCTGAGACCTGGAGATAAAAGGAAGAAGGCCATGTGAAGATTAGAGTTGTGCTGCCACAAGCTAAGGGGAACCACAGCCCCCTGAAGCTGATAACGTAAGAATTCTTCCCTAGAGCCTTCAGAGGGACAGTGGTCCTGCTCATACCTTGATTTTTGGACTTCTCTCTTCTAGAACTGTGAGAGAATAGATATCTGTTGTTTTTAGCCACTGATTTTGTGGTAATTTGTTACAGAAAATTACCTAGGAAACTAATACATGTTCCAGTTTTTTGAGAGTTTCATGTGAGAACCAAACTAACAGCCAGAGGTTAAGGTTAGTTACAAGTCACCTCAGCAGTAGAGGTAGAGAAGATTGAGTGGGTCTGAGTGGGAGGTAGTTAGGAAATAGAAGATGTTTGGCACAGGTAGAACCAGTAGGATTTGCTAATGTATTGGATCTGTGTGTTGTGTGGGATGTTGATTAAAGATAAGGAAATGCCAGTTAAGATTAAACAGCTGAATAGATGTTATGCCATTTACTGAGTAGGGAAAGACTGGATAAATGTAGTTTCCTACATGGTAAATTTGAAGTATTTGTCTGACATGGTTAAGTAGATATGTCAGGGAGGCAATTGATTATCTAACACTGGCTTAAAGAGAGATCTGACCTGAAGATAATCAGAATTCATTGGATTTATAGATAATATTTAGAGTCATGTTATCAGTAATCAGATATTATAGAGGCAGAGTTATTAGTAGTCTTGATGGGAAGTCAGTCTCTAAAACATACTACTGATTTATAAAGCAACGACAAGTAACAAAATACTGTGGTATAATTCTATGTATATAAAGTTCAAAAACATGTAGAACTAAATAATATTCAGGATAATGGTTACTTCTGGGTGAAGGGATAAATAGCTTCAGGAAAGGGTATATAAGGACTTCAGAAATTTGATATATTCTATTTAAGCTGTGTCATGAATTCAAAAATATTTTTTAAATGTATTTTATATTTAAATATTTTATATATGTTGTAAACATCATTTATGTGGATTTAATCTTTACTGTATTTTAAAAATGAGACTGCCATGTCTAATAATTTGGCAAATAATGTCATAAAGCCTTAAAAGGAAATATTTTGGATAAAATGCAGCAATTCAATTACAGAGTAAAGGAAATCCCCAGCATTCCCACTCAATTCATAGAAGCTGGAAATCACCACTGTAAGCAGGCCCTAAAATAACCAAAGATTAGAGACTAGACCTTTGCCAAAACCAGGTGGGAAGTTTGAATGGAGATTGTGAGTTGTAATATATATATATATATATAAACATGAACTAACAAAAGCTGATCATACTTAAGGGAAATGATAGATCTAAAAGTTTGCTTATGGGAAAGAGAAACAGGGAACCTTGTCAGTTTTGGCTTGGATTTTTGAATGAGAAAAATATCTCCTAAAAAATGTGCAATCACAAGTCTGTCCTCATATAGACTCAGGGTTTTAATTGACATTTCTTGCTTGGTTCAGGAAATGTGTAGCTGAGAAATTATCAAAATGGTCACTAATGATGCCCCTGGGTAAGTAGCATTTAGCATAACCTCTCCAATGTGGCCTATCTTCTACCAGGTTTTGCAGGAGTCTTGTAAAATCTCACTAAAGATTAACTCACAGACTTGAAGATTAACTCACAGACTTAAAGTCATGGACTTCCCTTGTGGTTCAGTGGTTAAGAGTCTGTACTCCCAATGCTAGGGGCATGGATTTGATCCCTGATTGGGGAACTAATATCCTGCACACTGTGCCATGAGGCCTTAAAAAAAAAAGAAAAGATTAGCTCACAATCTTAAATTATAAAACATGAACTTCTCTGATTAAGAATGAACAGAATCAGGGGCTTTTGTGGTGGTCTAGTGGTTGGCAATCTGCCTGCCAGTGCAGGAGGTAACAGGTTTGGTCTCTGGTTTGGGAAGATCCTGCATGCCATGGAGCATCTAAGCCTATGTGCCACAGTACTGAGCCCCGTGCTCCAGAGTCCAGGAGCCACAGCTGCTGAAGCCTGTGCTTCTAGAGCTTGTGCTCCACACCAACAGAAGCCACCACAATAAGAAGCCCATACAGTACGGTGAAGACCCAGTGGCGTCAAAAACAAATAAATAAGTAAATCTTTTTAAAAAAGAATCAACAGAATTAGATTCCCAGAGATTTCAGAAAATGGTATTACTGAAACACTATAAAGCAAGTGTGTTTAAAATTTATTAAATAATGAAATAAAAAATGAAAAAGAGCAATGTACAGTTAGACTGTGAAGAACTAAATGCGACAGAATAAAGAAATAGTGACCTGGAAGATAGATCTGTAGAAGTTACCCACAGGAAGCATAATTTCCATTTTCACATGGGCATATGAACCAATTCTGGGTTTTGAGACCCAAGTAAAAGTCTGCTAAGACTGTTTCAGGGAATTTTTTTGCTTCCCTGAAATTGATGCTTCTCTCTGACATGAATTCTGACATGACCAGGATTTGAAGCAGTTGAAACTCTTATATGTTCTTTTGGGAATGCAAAATAATAGAGCCACATTGCAAGAATAGGTGAGTACTTTCTTACGTAAAGTTAAATACACACTTAACATGTAGAAAGTGTGACGTTCCAGGGACACAGAAATTCCATTTTTAGGTGACTACCCAAGAAAAATGAAAACTCTTCCCACCAAACTTTATGTGGGAAGCACCACCAGGGACTTCCCTGGTGGTCTACTAGTTGGGAATTCAACAGCCAGTGCAAGGGACACAGATTCAATTCCTGGTCTGGAAAGACCATACATGACACAGAACAGCTAAGCTCAGCTAAGCTCTAGAGCCTGCAAGCCACAACTACTGAGCCCATGTGCTTCAACTGGAGAAAGCCCGAGCACAACAAAGAACTGGCCTAACCAAAAATAACTAATTAAATTAAAAAAGTTTATGTGAGTTGTTACAGCTTTATTCAAATTTGTCTGAAATGCAAATAATCCAAGTGCCCTTCAGTTGGTATAGAAAGAAATTCTCGTATATTCAATGCAGTGGAATGCTTCTCAGCAATAAAAAGGAACAAATTACAGAAGTATGCAACGACACCAACAAACCTGTGTTAAAATGCATCATGTAAAATGAAAGAAGTCAGATTTGAAAGGCCTAATTACTTAATGATTCTGTTTATATGACATTTTGGAGAAGGCAGGACACTGGAGACAGAACAAAGATGAGTAGTTGCTTGGGATTGGTAAGAGGGATTGTCTAAAAAGTGACACTGGACAATTTCTGGGTTATGGAACTGTTCTATATCTTTATTATGGTGGTAATACACAACTGTGTGGATTCATCAAAACTCATTGAACTAACTATACACCAAAATAATTTTTTTTGCTATGTATAAATTATACTACAATTAAAAGAAAAACAATGAATAAGAAGATAGTATGGTATTCAGAGTAAATCAGAATAAACTTACTGGAGAAATTTGATTATGAAGAAGAGGGTGTGGGAGGCAACAGAACGTTTTTGTTTTTAAAGCAAATAATGGAGCATAAATTGCATAAGAATGATCTGTTTTATGGGAATTCCCTGATGGTCTGTTGGTTAGGACTCGCTGCTTTAAGTGCGTGGACTTAGGTTCAGTTCCTGGACAGGAAACTTAAGATCCCGCAAGCTGCAGGGCACGGCCAGGAAAAAAAAAATGATCCATTTGAGAAGGATAGTTTGAAGATGTGCATAAATGAAGAAACACCAGGAGGAGCCAAGACAGGAGGGATGAAATCCAGCCAGTACATGTGGAAGTGTTGGGCTTTGCAAGGATGTACATGTTTTCCATAGAAGAGGAGACCAAGGAAAAGATGCATGCAGTTTTGAGCTAAATTTGACGGGGAGGTGGCTTCACTTTTTTCACTGAAGTGGATCAGATTCTGATATCAGCGTGAAATGGTTTTGAGGAACAAGTAGAAGGCATGAAATAATTGTTGCTTGATAGTGGGAGAGTGCCCTGTCTAAGGAGACTTTGAATGATTTCCAGCTACTCAGGGTTCATTTGAAGTTAATGTTCATGTTTCCATGACATTATATGTTGTGTGAATCTTCCCCTCTTCCTAGATGATTAGCTGCTGGGTGTTGCCATAGAAAAGGTAAATAGCAAAATTCTACCCCACTCCAGTACTCTTGACTGGAAAATCCCATGGACGGAGGAGCCTGGTAGGCTGCAGTCCTTGGGGTCGCTAAGAGTCTGAAATGACTGAGTGACTTCACTTTCACTTTTCACTTTCATGCATTGGAGAAGGAAATGGCAACCCACTCCAGTGTTCTTGCCTGAAGAATCCCAGGGATGTTGGAACTTGGTGGGCTGCCCTCTATGGGGTTGCACAGAGTCGGACATGACTGAAGTGGGTTAGCAGCAGCAGCAGCAGCAAAGTTCTTCCAGGAGAATGTCTGGAGAGTATGATAGAGGAGAGGAAACAAGGAGTTGAGGACATTTATTAAGGAGTAATCTATACTTTGGACTGTGGAGGGAATTTATTCAGTAAAAAGTGGTGTGGAGGTCATTGAATGTATTGCATGTTGAGACCTTTGACAAAGATGGCAATCCCTGGCTTATCTCTGTCTCTTTATGTCTGAAAGCCATACCTTTCAAATGTTTGTTGACTGAACAAATGTCAGTCTCTTAGAGAAGATGTCTTGTATCTCTCAGTTTGTATTCTTCTACAGCCTCCTTATTATAACAGTCTTTTATAGTGTGGACACTTTTGAGGGTGGGAATGGGCAGACCTTCTTATCCTCTGGCATGTAGTAATCACTGCGTAAATATTTGCTGAATAAATGACTGTATGATTTCTGCTTGTTTAATTCCTTGTATTGTGTTGAAATTGTCAGATTTATTGGATGTATTCTCTACTAAACTATTTGGTCCGAAAGGATTAGAGCTATATCTTACTCATCCCTGTATTCTCAGGGGCTGGCACAGAACAGGGGGTAAGTAAAGGATTGAGAGAACTTAATTTTTTTAAAAGATACAACAGAAGCTGCAACAGGTAAAAGTCTTCCGCACAGCTGATCATTGGAGCAGGGTGGTCTCATTGCATGTGAATCATTAGAGTAAGAAGACTGTATCTTAAGATAGCCTCATGTGTAACGTGACCACTTTGATGTTGGATTTTTGTAGAGGTGTTGTAACAAGTTTGTTTGTTTGGGGGTTTGTTTGCTAGGAGGAGGCATCTCCCTACTCTTTGGTCAACATATGCCTGAACGTCCTGGTTGCTAACCTGGAGAAATTGTGTTCTGAAAGATCTGATGGAACACTTTGTCTTCCGAAGCATTGGAGTTTCCCTCAGGAATTAGCTGATCAATTCCTTGGGATGATGACTTGGCAAGGTAATGATAAGACCACTTTATTGTGTACATTTATAGCACTTTACTATTTGAAAAGCACTTTTGCATATAATTCTGTTTTGTTCCTCTCCACAGCCCGCTGAAAAATATAGAAATTTGTGTGGAGGTTGATTCTCAGAATCTTTCTGGGATCCCTTGATGAAAGTCCTTCTAAACTTGCCCTGCTGTTGCTATAGTCTCATCTCCCATTCTTTTGATTGTGAATATGAACCTTTAAAATTTTTTCCTTTACTTCCTTTTGTAATAGGGCTTTCAAAGGGCTGTGTTTGCTATGTTAGTGTTTTCTTAATGAAAAATTTTGGGGAATAACACATGATTGAGATAAAATTCACATAGTGTATAATTCATCCATTTAAAGTATATAGTTATTTTTTTTTGAGCATATTCACAGATGTGTGCAGCCATCATCACAGTCAGTTTTCATCACCTCAAAGAAAAAAAACCTTATTCATTCCCCTATAATTCTTAGCAGTCACTAATCTACTTTCTGCCTCTATGGATTTGCCTTTTCTGAACATTTAGTGTAAATGGAATCATTTAATATGTGACCTGTTGTGTCTTGTTTCTTTCATTTAGCATAATATCGTCAAGGTTCATCCATGTTGTAATGTCACCTACTACTGAATGTTTATGGCTATGTAATATATCATTGTATTGATATACTACCTTTTATTCATTTCTCAGTTGATGAACATTAGTTTTTTTTAAGATTTTTTTTTAATGTGGACCATTTTTAAAGTCTTTATTGAATTTGTTACAATATTACTTCTGTTTTATGTTTTGTTTTTTTGACCACAAGATGTGTGGGATTATAGCTCCCAGACCAGTGACTGAACCCTCACCCTCTGCACTGGAAGGCAAAAATCATACTGGACTGCCAGGGAAGTCCCTGTGTTGTTTTTATTATACATTTTGGCTGTTATGAATAATGCTTCTATGAACATTAGTGTACACATTTGTGTGTGTGGATATATGCTTTTATATCTTTGAGTGTATACCCAGGAGTGGAATTGCCAGGTTAAGTGGTAGCTTTGTGTTTAACTTTTTGAAGAACTTCAAATTCTTTCCTAAAGTAGCTGTACCATTTTATGTTCCCACCAGCAGTTGGAACAGAAGAGTTTCAATTTCTCCACATCCTTACCAAAACTTGCTCACTGATGACTTTGATTATAGCCATTCTGGTGGATGTGAAATGGTATCTATTGTGATTTTTATGTGCATTTCCCTAATAGCTAGTTGGCTTCCTTGGTGGCTCAGACAGTAAAGAATGTGCCTTCAGTGCAAGAGACCTGGGTTTGATCCCTGGGTTGGGAAGATCCCTTGGAGAAGAAAATGGCTACCCACTCCAGTATTCTTGCTGAAAAATTCTATAGGCAAGAGGAGCCTGGCGGGCTATAGTTCATGGAATCACAAAGAGTCAGACGCAGCTGAGCACAATATAAAATATAAATATAAAAAATACACATATACCTCCTTTATCCATTCATCTGTTATTGATATGTATGTTTCTGTTGCCATTTTAAAAACTGTTTTTGTAGGTCTTTTTCTTTTGTGTTTTCCGCCTAGAGAATCTCCTTTAACATTTGTTGTATAGACGGTATCCATTCATTTGTTGCTGGACACTTATGTTGCTTCCATCCTTGGCAGTTGTGAATAATGCTCCTGTGAACATGAGGATGTGTGTATCTTTTCAGATAAGTGTTTTGTTTTTCCCTTGGATATATACCCAGGAGTGGAATTGCTGGTCATATGGTAGTTGAGTCTTTTTGAGAAAACTCCATACTGTTTTCCACAGTAGCTTCACCAATCTTTACATTCCCACCAACAGTATATGAGAGTTTCCTTGTCTCCACCTCCTCACCAGCATTTGTTATTTGAGTTCTGTTTGATGATAGCAGTTCTGACAGATGTGAGGTGATACCTCATTCTGGTTTTGATCTGGATTCCCCTGGTGATTAGGGTGTAGCACACACATCATTTCATGTGCCTGTTGGGAAATGTCTGTTTAGGTCTTCTTTCCATTTCTAAATAGAATTGTTTGTTTTCTTGATATTAAGTTATATGTGTTGTTTATGTATGCATTGTGGATGTTTTATTGGTTGTATTAGGTTGGTGAAAAAGTAATGGCAATTCTTCAGACTGTGAATTTTAAATCATAACTAGGCTCAAACACATCTTTATTAGTCAAAAAAGGAACCATTACAATCAGCATATGTTTTTCCAATGAGAAGTAGGTTTTTTTATTCCTGTAGAATAAAAATCTGTGTTTTGAGATTCATTGAACTCTTGGAAGACATTTTCTGCCTCTGTTGGTTGTGGAAGCATTTTCCCTGCAAAAAGTTGTCAAGATGCTTGAAGAAGTGGTAGTTGGTTAGTGAGAAGTCAGGTGAACATGGTGGATGAGGCAAAACTTTGTAGCTTAGTTCGTTCAACTTTTGAAGCATTGGTTGTGTAATGTGGGGTTGGGCATTGCAGTCGGAGAAGTGGTTCATTGTTGTTGGGTAGAATAAGAGAAGACAACGCTTCAAAACAATGATTTTTTTCACCTCCTGACGCACCCACTTATCGAACTTTTTCACCTTTCCACTTTGCCTCAAATGCCAAATGACTGCAGAAGGGTCAATGTTGAGTTCTTCAGCCACTTCTCATGTAGCTTTAAGAGGATCAGCTTCAATGATTGCTCTCAATCGGTCGTTGTCAACTTCTGATGGCCGGCTACTGCACTCCTCATCTGCAAGGAACTTGTCCCCTTTGTAAAACCTTTTGAACCACTGCTGCTTGTATGTTAGTGGTCAGTTTCTGGGCCAAATGCGTTGCTGATGTTGCCTAAGTTATCTCTACTGCTTTATAGTCCATTTTGAACTTGAAAAAGAAAATTGCTCAATTTGCTTTTTGTCTAACATCATTTCTGTAGTCTAAAATAAATAACAATAAACAACATGAGAAATGCTGGGCTGGATGAAGCACAAGCTGGAATCAAGATTGCTGGGAGAAATATCAATAACCTCAAATATGACACCACCCTTATGGCAGAAAGTGAAGAATTAAAGAGCCTCTTGATGAAAGTGAAAGAGGAGAGTGAAAAAGTTGGCTTAAAGCTCAACATTCAGAAAACTAAGATCATGGCATCTGGTCCCATCACTTCATGGCAAATAGATGGGGAAATGGTGGGAACAGTGACAGACTATTTTTTTGGGCTCCAAAATCATTGCAGATGGTGACTGCAGCCATGAAATTAAAAAACACTTAACTCCTTGGAAGAAAAGTTATGACCAACCTAGATAGCATATTAGAAAGCAGAGACATTACTTTGCCAACAAAGGTCCGTCTAGTCAAGACTATGTTTTTTCCAGTAGTCGTGTATGGATGTGAGAGTTGGACTATAAAGAAAGTTGAGCACCAAAGAATTGATGCTTTTGAATTTGTGGTGTTGGAGAAGACTCTTGAGAGTCCCTTGGACTGCAAGGACATCCAACCAGTCCATCCTAAAGGAGATCAATCCTGGGTGTTGATTGGAAGGACTGATGTTGAAGCTGAAACTCTAGTACTTTGGCCACCTGATGCAAAGAAGTAACTCATTGGAAAAGACCCTGATGCTGGGAAAGATTGAAGGCAGGAGGAGAAGGGGACGACAGAGGATGAGATGGTTGGATGGCATCACTGACTCAATGGACATGAGTTTGAGTAAACTCCAGGAGTTGGCAATGGACAGGGAGGCCTGGCGTGCTGCAGTCCATGGAGTTGCAAAGAGTCAGACATGACTGAGCGACTGAACAGAACTGAACTGAACTGAACTGAAACAGCATGTAATAAGTCATTAATAAAAAGCATAAAGTGAGAAATGCACATTAAAATGATATAACCACATTTATTTAAGAATGTATCCCAATATCAAATGGCAAAGTTCAACAATGCAAAACCTCAATTACTTTTGCACCAACCTAATAGATTGGAGGGGAGAGCTCACAGTAGTGTTTCACTCTGCCATGTTGCTGATGTTATGCCCTCTGTTCTAATTCTTACTTCTTTTCTTCTGCTTACTTTGGATTTAATTTGTTCTTTTTCTAGTTTCCTAAGGTGGAAACTTAGGTTATTGATTTTAGATCTTTACTAATGTATGCATTCACAGCTATAACTTTCCCACCTAGCACTGCCTTTGCTGCGTCCCATAGATTTGGGTAAGTTGTGTTCTTATTTTCATTTAATTCAAAATATTTTGTAGTTTCTCTTGATTTTTTTTCCCCTTGATTCATCTGTTATTTAGAAGTATGTTTATTTTCATGTATTTTGGAATTTCCAGTTATTTTCTTTCTTTAAAGAAACTGTTCATTTGTTTTGTAAAGTCCTACAACCTGACTTTACCATTGTTTGTGCTATCATTTGACATGTTTCTCTGATTGTTGTAATTCCTGTACATTGAAAATTACAGGTGGCAGCTTGACCAAATTCAAGTTTGATGTTTGATAGTGATGTTTGTGCTTCTTGTCCTCAGTTGCTTCAGATGTGTCTGACTTCACAAACCCTGCAGGCTCTTCTGTCCATGGCAATTCTCCAGGCAAGAATACTGGAGTGAATTGACATTTCCTTCTGCATTGTACTTCTTAAGGGTGTTAATAAAGTCTGATTGTCTGGTTAGTTTTCACTTTTGGTGACCATAGATGATAATTGCCCACGTAGATTTATTAAATCATCCTGGGTTTTTGAATGTTTGACTTAAGTGTTTATTGCTCTCAACCTTCCTGGTTTGGAGTATCTTTGTTTTTCTGTTTTTTATCCTTGGTTCCTGTTCCACACTTCCCTTTGTATGCTTCTGTTTCTTTATATATGTGTTGTTTTATGTTCCTCAAGTTTCCATCTTGGGAAGCTTTGTGTATTTTCTCACTTTGTATACTCCCTGGATAATCTTTGGTTTAGTTACCACTGCTACTTTAATTTCCCTGAGTTTTCAATGCAGGTCTTTATTTGAAGCTCCAGAACCCCGTACAAGATAGCCAGGTATCTTGTAACTCTCACCTAGGCTGCTGAATCATCCTGTTCTGTTGGTTTGCTTCTACTTCCGTGTCTGCTGCTTATCTTTCCGCCTATCTAGCTTCCCTTGAAGGACAGTGCAGGAGGTATCTGATCTTAAATGTAGGTGCTTTTTGGTAGTTGGTTCTTGTTCCTTTTCTCCTTACATTCCTTGTTTTAAATGCCATTCTCTATTCTGATAAATTCCAAATGTTTATGCTTCGGTCTTTTAGATTTAAAATATGTAGAATTGAAAAGACCTTAGCTGATTTTGTGGAAAGTCCTGAAGGTAGAATAACTACTCAGATCTGTGTTTTGTTAAGGTGTGAGGGCTGGATCTTCCCAACACAGTCTTTTTCTTTGGATTTCCATGGGAAAGTGGTATGACCATGGGTGAAGCAACTCTTTTCAGCTGATGAATTCTGCATAGATGAGGGCTGTCAGTTGGTGGCATTTCCAGCAGCTCAAGTAATAAATCCTTTCTTTCTTTTTTTTTAAGCGTTTATGTATTTATTTATGGCTGCATCGGGTCTTAGCTCTTCATATGGCCAATGGGCTTCTCTCCAGTCATGGTGTGTGGACTCCAGAGTGCAAGGGCTCTGTAGTCATGGTGTGCAGGCTCTCTGATTGGGGTGCGTGGGGTCAGCAGTTGGAGCTTGTGGGCTTAGTTGCCTCTCAACATGGGCATCTTAGTTCACCAACCAGGGATCAAACCTGCATCCCCTGCATTCGAAGGCAGGTTTTTAGCTGCTGGAAGTCCCAGTCTTTTATTTCTCAATGTGGTCTGGTGTCACATCACACCATCTGCTACACTGCCATTTCCTCCCATCTCAAGATGGTTTGGCCATCTATCTAGTTGTTCAGTGACTTAGAAGTCATTTTTCATCCCCCCCCCCACCTCTGTCCTTGATTCTTTTTACATGTTTTCTGCCTTCAAAGTACATATTTGAAGTGTTCTTCTCAAGTCAGGTCAGATGTTAAGTGTCCGACTCTTTGCAACACCATGGACTGTAGTCTGCCAGGTTCCTCTGTCTGTGGAATTCTCCAAGCAAGAATACCAGAGTGGGTATCCATTCTCTTCTCCAGGGGATCTTCCAGACCTAGGGATCGAACCCAGACTTCCTGCATTGCAGGCAGATTTTTTTTACTATCTGAGCCACCTTTTCTCTTAGCCCCTGTCACCTTTCTCTTTCTTCTCCCCTGGTCTCCCAAGTGGTTTTCTTACCTTTAATTTTGCCCATTGCCAAGCTCTGCCATACAGTGGAGAGTAGTCCTCTATATCTTAATCTGATCTGTCTGCACTTTTGCCACTCTTTAAAGTCTTCTCTTTGTACTTAGGATAAAATGCCGGTTATTTACCCTGGCCTACAAGGTCTGACCTACTCTTGCCTCTGTCTATAACCTGTCAGATTATGGTATCCCCTTCTCTATCTGTGCTTCAGCTGCACTGGTTTTCTCTCATTTCACAGAAATAGCCAAACTGTTTCTCTTATCAGGGCTTTAGCCTGTCCCTCTATCTGGAATGACAGCTATCTTTGCCTTTCACATCTTTTTTGTCTCAGCTTAAATGTCACCTCCTCATACTGCATGGAAGGACAAAAGATTCTTGTCTTCTCATTTTCCCCACCCCTGTGTTATCGTCTTGTTTGTTTCCTTTAGATCCTTTACTACATATTTAATGTTAATAGTATTTTGCCTGTTTTATATTCTTTTGTATCTGTGTTCTTCTAGAATGTGAAAAAACCCTATTATGCAGGAGTCACGTCTGTCTCATTCACTATTTTCAGCATGTAGCATAGCATTCAATATTTCTTGAATAAGAAAGAAAGATAGCACTCAGTCGTGTCTGACTCTTTGTAACACTATGGGCTGTAGTCTGCCAGGCTCCTCTGTCCATGGCATTCTACAGGCAAGAATACTGGAGTGGGTTGCCATTTCCTTCTCCAAGGGATCTTCCTGACCCAGGAATAGAACCCAGGTCTCCACCATTGCAGGCAGGTTCATTACCAACTGAGCTGCGTGTGAAGCCCTTGAATAAATAAATGTAATAAGTTCTTTCTGAAAGCCTTGAGTATTGAGGTTTGCTTTTTCCTATGTTAGTAGCATAGCCCAGCTCAGAGAGGGGACTTGTGAATCAGCTTACATACCTTTTCCCTCAGTTCTTAACCCTAATCCATTCAACTGCTGTGTTCTGTCAGTTTAAACTTTCATCTCTCATTAAAATCATTAATAATCTCTTGCCCCATCCCACTCACATCTCAATTCTTTTGTATCATCACACATAATTTGGTCTTTGTAAAAATACATTATAACCATTCATTTTTTGCTTAAAAATTTTGAGTTTTTCATTTTTGTTTACAGGGTACATGAATTTCCTAGCTTTGTTTACAGGCCCCCTTTGCCTTTTGCCTTCCTCTCCATTGTCATTTCCAGCCAGGCCTCCCCTTGTACACTGTGGTCCAGTAGCACTGATCAGATAGGGTCATTCTGAATAGTCTGGTGTTCTGTGCCTCCATGTCTTTGTTGTGTTCTTCCACCCTTCCCCTTCCCCTTGGGAAACTTATATTCAGCCTTAAAAACCTGCCCTGATATTAATCTCATCTATATTCAATATCTGGTACAAATCACCACTGAATATAATGTATTATTATAATGACTTATTTGCCTGACATGCTTCCTAGACTGAATTCTTTGTGGTCACAGGTGTCTTATTACCTTGTATGCCTATTACTTAATATGGAATCATATTAATTAGTTGTTTCTAAATGAAATCTAATATAACCCATTCATTTTACAGATGAGGAAAATGAGGCATAGAGATATAAGTGACTTACCAAAGGCCATCCACTAGTCTGGTTAAAAGTAATCATTACTGCTATTTGCATATTATAGGCCCTATACTTATCTGCCTCTTTTATTTTGTCTTTTTTTTTTCTTTTCTATGAACAAAGTTGAAGTGAAGTGAAGTATAAGTCACTCAGTTGTGTCCAACTCTGTGACCCCATGGGCTGTAGCCTGCCAGGCTCCTCTGTCCATGGAATTCTCTAGGCCAGAGTACTGGAGTGGGTAGCTATTCCCTTCTCCAGGGTATCTTCCCAACCCAGGGATTGAACCCCAGTCTCCCACATTGCAGGCAGATTCTTTATCATATGAGCCACCAGGAAAGCCCCTGAGTACTGGAGTGGGTAGCCTATCCCTTCTCCTGCGTATCTTTGTGACCCAGGAATCGAACCGGGGTCTCCTGCATTGCAGGCAGATTCTTTACCAGCTGAGCTACCAGGAAAGCCCAAGTGAACAAGGTTGCTATGGTTAAAACTGTGGCTGCTGAAGTCAAACTGGTTTTGATTCTTGATTCTGCCACACATTTTGACCTTGAGTAAGTTCCTTAACCTCTTTAAGCTTCTGTTTCCACAGCCATAAGATGGTAATAATCATAATTCCTTTACAATATTATTTTAAAGAGTAAATGAGATAATCTGAGTAAAGGGTTTAGAACAATGCTCAGCACAGAGTAAACAGTATAAGTAGTCATTATTGTTACTGTTAGCATCTATTAAAGTTTACTGGCCTCAGTGCCTCCTGGAAAAGGCATGAGATTTAGTTATTACAAGCTGGTTCTGGTTCTCTTATAGGCAAGCTGACTGATAGAACAGCAAGTGTTTTCCAAGGCAACCAAATGAAACTGAAGCTGGTCAACATTCAGAAAGCTAAAATATCCACAGCTGCATTCCTAAAAGCCTTCTGCCATCACAAACTCATTGAACTGGATGCTACTGCAGTACACACAGACCTCTCAATCCCAGACATCCTAAGTGGACTCTGCAGCAATAGCTGGATCCAAGAAAACCTCCGACGTCTCATCTTGGACTCAGCAAGCATCCCTCGAGACTCAAGACTGTTGTTCTTTGGTCAGCTCACTGGTCTTCGCGTTTTAAGCGTTTTCAATGTTTGTTTTCGTAGTGAAGACCTGGCTAATGTTTCACAGTTACCAAAACTGGAGAGCTTGGATATCTCTAATACTCTGGTCACTAACATCTCTGCACTCCTTACGTGTAAGGATCGACTCAGATCTCTTACGATGCACTACCTAAAGTGTCTGACCATGACTAAACCACAGATCCTCGCCGTCATCAGAGAGCTGAAGTGTCTGCTTCACCTTGATATATCTGATCACAGGCAACTCAAGTCAGATCTAGCTTTTCATTTGCTACAGCAGAAAGATATTCTGCCTAATATTGAGTCCCTGGACATTTCTGGGGGTACTTACATCACTGATGGAGCTGTAGAACTATTTATACAACAGCGGCCTGCGATGCAGTTTGTGGGACTGTTGGCTACAGATGCTGGTTATTCTGACTTCTTTTCTGCGAAGGAAGGCTTGAGGGTTCGTTCTTTTCTGAAATAAGTTTGTTTCATTTGTTCAGAACATTATTAAGCTTTCTTTGGGTATCAGAATCTGTATTAGGTTACAAAGACAGATGAAAAATTCTTAAGGAGCTTAATGATGAAGAATTATTGTGTAGCTACTATGTGGTATGAGGTTGTGAAAATATAACCTTAAACAAGATATAGCACTAGCCTCCAGTGTCTTCCAGTCTAGCTTGGTAGCGATAAACAGAGCCATTTATACATTACCTCTCACGTGCAGTTGTCATGTTCTGCACTTTGTTTTCTATTTTAATCCTCCCATTTTACAGTTGAGGAGGTTAAGCCATTTATCCACAGTCACAGAACTATTAAATGATAGAGCTGGGTCTTATGTCTGGGTCTTTGTGAAACTAATGCTTTTACCTCTAGTAACAGCTAAATATAATGAATAAGGCAGATGATGTATGCCCAACACTGTTTTCCATAAAGGTATGACAAAACGCAAATTTTAAAAGACCTTGAAGGAAAAAGTATTGTACATTGCTAGACTATATTTATAGCCTCTAGTGATGCTGTTTTTAAAAGAGCATATATTTAAATATATATGTCCTAGAATACTTTTTTAAAACAGTGGCTTTCTACCTCAGTTGTACATTCTAATCACTTGGGAAGTTTTAAAATACACTGATGCTTGTGGCCTATTCCCTAGAGATTCCAATGTAACTGGTCTGGGATTTGGCCTGGGCATCAAGTAATTCTAATGTGGAGCCAAAATTCAAAACGATCACTTCAAAAGGACCCTTTAAAAACAATGGTTTATGTAATTTTTACTAGGGTGAGAGTAAAATGATGTGCAGTCATTAGTTGTTTTCACATTTTACTCTTTTGATTTAAAAATAGCAATTGTGTCTTAAAGTTTTTTAATTTTAAATGACTTTTTAATGAAGCCATGAAGTGATCAGGTGCATCATTAGGCTACAAATAGAGAGATAATTTGAACTTTCAGATTAAATGTGTATAGAAGAGAATTGTTTACTAAGAATGTACACCTAGGCCTGTTTCAGGTTGATAGAACTTAGTGTCACAGTGATCAAAAGAACCACAGCAGTTTAAAAAAAGAAAAGATTTTTAACACATCAACTCATGATATATACAGTAATATTGCCAAGTGCTAGAATATTCTGTAGAGAGATTATGCATGTAGTTAAGATACTATCAAAGCCAGTACACCAAAAGAAAATGAGACAAGTTTTCTTTCAGTAAACTTTATCTGGTACACATGTAAGTTTAGTTTATTTTGAAAATGTTAAATAATGCATTGTATAAAGTGTTGGATATTTTGGGGGAGGGAGAGGAGAGACCACAATCTTCCCAGTACTAAGAAACTCTAAAGATCTTAATCCAGACTTAGTGGAGTGTAAGGTATGGTAAGTTTAAAGGGTGTGTTTCAGAAAATCTTATATTTAAGAGAAATATGTATTTTTCAAATCAGATGCAAAATATACCAAGTTTTTTGGTTGTTTGGGTTGCTCAAAAGTTTGCTTAAAATGGATAAAATTAAGTGTTAGTAAAAACCTTCTAACAGAACAGGTATGTGTTATTTTCTTGTAACCAATGTTAGAGTGGGCAGTGTGTACTTAATTTCTTTAAAATTGGTGGAAAGGGCACCCACCATCAGTCCTAAGAGCCATATAACATTTTCATTTGCTAGGAAATCCTTGCTGATCCACTGGTGGGGTGTCTCAGGAATGCGAATTGTTTTGTACTGGCATCTGTAGGAAACCCTGGAGAGAGAGGGTGATGCAACAGCTATCTGGTCTTCTTCTTAGTCTTACAATGGCTTATCCTGTGTTTTTCTTTCAGCTCTTACATGTAGATTATCACAAAACTTAAAAATCTGGACTATGTCCATTGATTAGATTGTTAATAATGTGTAGATCCTTGTGCAGTTGACCTACATATAGTACTTGAAAACTGTTTTTAAGTAATTTTTAATGTGGCAGATCACTAACTTTAAACATTTTGCCAAATTTGTCTTAACCTATTCTGTCTCTATACACACAGTTTTCAATACACACACACCCCTAGGTCTTAGTTGCAGAATGTGGGGTCTTTAGTTGTAGCATGTGGGATTTACTTCCCTGACCAGGGATCAAATCCAGGCTGCTTGCATTGGAAGCACAAAGTCTAGCCGCTGGATCACCAGGGATGTCCCCACACACAATTTTTTCTTGAGAGTAGGTTGCATACAACATGCCCTTCTGCCCATTAATATACTTTAGTTTGTATTTCCTAGAGGAAGGATAGTCTCTTTGACTCTTCTGAGAGCAAAGGTGATCTCAAGGATGACCAATGTACAGCTGTCAAATTTCAGAAAATTTAACATTGATACAATACTTTTATATAAAAACCTACTGTACATGTTTCCAGTGTTGATTTTCTCAGTTTAATATCATTTATAAAATATTTTCCCTTTTAGTCCATGATTATTTTTACATTCAGTTGCCATATGTGTGCTTAGTTATGTCCAGCTCTTTGTGACCCCATGAACTGTAGCTTGCCAAGCTCCTCTGTCCACAGAATTTTCCAGGCAGTAATAGTGGAGTGGGTTGCCATTTCCTACTCCAGGGGCCCTTTTCGACCCAGGGATTGAACCAGCATCTCCTGCATTTCCAGGCTACTTGGAAAGCCTCAGTTGTCATAGTCCTTCCTTTTTTCATTACATTGATGTTTTTGAAGAATACAAACTTTGTTTCGCTTGCATTTTTGAAGAATGTTCCTCATTTTGAATTTGTCTGATGCTTCATCGCAATTCAGATTCTTTTAGGTTCTACCCAGAATACCACGTAAGGGATGTTGTGCGCTTCTCAAGTGTATTACAGTATGAAGCAGAGTGCCCCTCATTGGTGATGTTAATTTTCATCACTTGGTCAAAGTATTGTTCAGGTACTAGGTAAAATATCCAGGTGCAGATAAAATATTATCTATATACTCTTGTACTGTTTCTACCCTACATAGATAATATATTCCTTCTGAAACTTAATGAGTGATGTATAAGATATTAGAAGACTATGCCAATATCCTGGCCCTCATCAGACTTTCTGGTCTAGATTTAGCATCCATTGATGATTCTTACCCAAACCATTCTTTACTGCAGTGGTTGCAAAGTAATGATTTTCCAACTCTAACTCTCCTTTTTTTTCAGCTCTTCTTTTTATTCAAAACATTTAGCAAGTCTAACATATCCTCAGTATGAACTCATTGATTCCTGTTGTTTTCAATGATTTACAATGCACTGCTGTTCTTAATTATTTTGATGCTCAGCTTGTCACAGGGTGGCCATTGAGAGCCCCTGTGTCTGTTTTTACATGCCCCCGTTATTACTGTTATTATTTTGAGTCCTTCTTTACTTTCTAGGCTTCTTGTACTTCCCTGTTTTGGCCTTAGAGTTAGATATTTCTCCCAAGAGCCCTGGTTCCTTTTAGTGGGAAACCACTATCTGAGTGCTAGATGTATTTTTAAGTCGTTTCATCAAACAGAGCTAAGAAACAGATGAAGTAAGTTTAAAAGTGATCCATCTTTATATTGTTCTTCTTTACCTTTCCACATTCTGTGTTTGTATCTCTTTTCCACAGGAGAACCTTGGCTTCCCACAGCCTCAGCAGGTTTTCCTTAATCCTATAACACATATAAAATAGTTTGAGAGGTGCTTTACCTATACTACTTTGACACACAAGCCTACTAAAAAAGAGTTGAAGATATATTTGTAGTTCTTTCTTTTCACTCTTGACTGGGAGTATAGTCAAAGTATTAAATTGTATATATTTAGATTTTTAAATTTACACTTCTCACACAGTAGGTAGCATAGTACATGTACTCTGTACTTTGCTTTTTTTACTTAGTGGTATGTCTTGGAAATCACCCCATGTCAGTTCATGTTCCCATTTTTGGGAGGGAATGGTAAAATACACATAAAATTCATCATTGTAATCTTTTTGATTGTGTAGTTCAGTGGTTTTAAATACATTAATCATTTTGTTCAACCATCACCATTCATTTCCATAGCTGTTTTCACCTTGTAAAGCTGAAATTCTGTAGGCATGAAATACTGACTTCCATTACTCCTTCTCCCTGGACTCTGGCTATACAAACTTCTACTTTGTGTCTCTATGATTTTGACCAACTCTGTCATGTAAGTGGAGTCACACAGTACTTGTCCTTTTGTGACCGGCTCATTTTACTTTACATAGTGTCCTGAGGGTTTGTCCATGTGGCATACTGCCTTTTTCAGGTTGAATAATAACTGTTATGTGTATACCACATTGTGCTTATCCAACTGTCATTGATATGTACTTGGGTTACTTCCATGTTTTGGCTATTGTGTGGATTATTGTGAGTAATGTTGTTGCAAGTAGGAGTACCCAGATATCTCTTTGAGACTCTGCTTTTTTTTTTTTTTTTTTGATCACTCTGTGAAGCTTCTGGGATCTCAGTTCTTTGACCAGGGATTGAATCCAGGCCTCTGCAGTGAAAGCCCAGAATCCTGATCACTAGTCCACTGGGAAACTCCCAAGACTCTGCTTTTGGTTCTTTTGGTATATACCCAGAAGTGTATACTAGAATGGACATGAGTTTGACCAAGCTCCAGGAGATAGTGAAGGACAGGGAAGCCTGGTGTACTGCAGTCCATGGTGTCACAAAGAGTTGAACATGACTTAGCGACTGAACAATGAGCAATCCAGAAGTGGAATTGCTAGATCATATGGTGTGAAAGTGAAAGTCACTCAGGGGTGTCCGATTCTTTTCAGCCCCTTTGGAACTCTCCAGGCCAGACTACAGGGTGGGTAGCCTTTCCCTTCTCTAGGGGGTCTTCCCAACCCAGGGATCGAACCCAGGTCTCCCGCATTGCAGGTGGATCATACAGTAATTCTGTTAATTTTTTGAGGAACTACCATAATGTTTTCTGCAGCAGTTGCACCGTTTTTACGTTCTCACTAACAGTGCACAAGTGTTCGAATTTCTTCACACACTGGCCAACACATATAGTTTTCTGTTTTTAAGTTTTTTAATGGTAACCATTCTAATGGGTGTGAAGTGGTACCTCACTGCAGTTTTGATTTTCATTTCCATATTTATCAGCTATATTGGGCATCTTTTCAGAAGCTTATTGACCATTGGTATGTCTTTGAAGAAATGTCTAGTTAAGTTGTTTGCCAAATTTTAAATCAGGTTGCTTAGGTTTTATTTTTGTGATTGTTGTTGAGATATAGGAGTTCTCTGTGTAGTCTGGATATTAACTCCTTATGATATAAGATTTTCAAATATTTTCTCCCCTTCTCTGGTTTGTTTTCATGAAGTTCAGTTTGTATTTCTTTTGTTGCTTGTACCTTTGTTGTCATATCCAAGAAATCACAGCCAAATCCAGTATTGTGAAGCTTCTTCCTCATTTTCCTTATAGGAGTCTTACAGTTTTAGTTCATAAATTGAAGTCTTTGATCTGTTTTGAGGTAATTTCTTTCATGTGGTGTTATATTAGAGTTTATGTCTTCATTCTTTTACATGTGGATATCTAGTTTTCTTAGGAAAACTTCTTGAAAATACCAAATTGTCTTAGCACCCTTGTTAAAAATCATCTGACCAAAATGCAAGGCTTTCTAGTCTATTCCATGGGCTCCCCTGTGGCTTAGATGATAAAGAATCTGCCTGCAATTCAGGAGACCCACGTTTGATGCCTGGGTTGGGAAGATCCCCTGGAGAAGGAGATGGCAACCCACTCCAGTATTCTTGCCTGGAGAATCCTATGGACAGAAGAGCTGGGCAGGCTATAGTCCATTCCACTGGTCTATATGCCAGTATTTATGCCAGTGCCACACTGTTTTGATTATTATAGCTTTGAATTGATAGTTAGTTTTGAAATCAGGATGTGTGACTCCCTTGGAATTCTGCAAATTCAGGGTGTGTTTTTGTATTTCTGCTAAAAAGGTCATTGAGATTTTGGTAAGGATTATAGAAATAGGTAGATAATTTTGGGTAGTATTGACATCTTAAGTCTTCTAATCCATGAATATGGGGAGTGTTTCCATTATTTCTGTCATCTTTAATTTCTTTCATTACTGTGTTGTAGTTTGCATCATACAAGCCTTTCATCTCCTTCATTAATTCCTAAGTACTTTATTATATTATTGTAAACAGAATTACTTTCATGATTTCCTTTTCAGATTGTTCATTATTGTTGTATAGAGATTGAACTGATTTTTGTGTGTATCCTGCAGCTTTCTGGATTCATTTATTAGGGCTAATGGATAACAATTTTTTTGTGTGTGTGTGGTATATAAGATCATATAGTTTGCAAGTAGATCATTTTACTTCTACCTTTTCAACTTGAATGCCTTTTATTATTTTAATTTTTTATTTTATATTGGAATAGAGCTGATTAACAACGTTGTAATCATTTCAGGTGAACAGAAAAGGGACTCAGCCATACATATACACGTATCCATTCTCCCCTCAACTCCACACCCATCTTGGATGCCTTTTATTTATTTTTCTTACTTAATTGCTCTGTCTAAAACTTCCATTGCTGTGTTCAGTAGACGCTGTGAAAGGGGCTTTTGTCTTTTTCCTGATTTTAAAAGCTTTCAGTCTCTATTGAGTATCATATTCATTGTAGATTTTTCATGTATGGCTTTTATTAAGTTGAGGTAGCTTCCTTCTGGGCTTTTTGTGAGTGTTTGGGGGCTTCCCTGGTGCCTCAGACAGTAAAGAATCTGCCTGCCATGCAGGAGACCCAGATTCGATCCTTGGGTCGGGAAGACCCTTGGAGAAGGGAATGGCCACCCACTCTAGTATTCTTGCCTGGAGAATTCCATGGACAGAGGATCCTGGCCCACTACAGTCCATGGGATCACAGAGTTGGACACTTTGCCAGGAAAGGGTGTTGAGTTTTGTCAAATGCTTTATCTGCATTAGATGAGGTGATCATGTGGTTTTCCTCCTTCATTCTAATACTGTTGTGTATTGCATTGATTTTTAGTATACCGTGGCATGTTGAACATTGCATTCTGGGAATAAATCTTACTTGGTCCTGGTGCTGTGCTTAGTTGCTCTGTTGTGTCTGACTCTGTGATCTCATGGACTGTAGCCCACCAGTCTCCTCTGTCCCTGGGGATTCTCCAGGCAAGAATACTGGAGTAGGTTGCCATGCCCTCCTCCATGAGATCTTCCCAACCCAGGGATCAAACCCTCATCTCCCACATTGCAGGTAGATTCTTTACCATCTGAGCCACCAGGGAAGCCCAAGAATCCTGAAGATCCCTTCTCCAGGGGATCTTTCTGACCCAGGAATTGAACCGGGGTCTCCTGCATTGCAGGTGGATTCTTTACCAGCTGAGCTACCAAGGAAGCCCTGGTCATGGTATATAATTCTTTTATTATGTGACTGAGTTTAGTTTACCTGTATTTTGTTGAGGATTTTCCCATCTCTGTAAGAACTGTTAAACTCTAGTTTCCTTTTCTTGTAGCATCTTTGGCTTTGGTATCAAGGTAATGCTGGCTTCATAGAATGAGTTCGGAAATGTTCCATCTCCAGTTGTTAAACTGAATAGTTTTAACATTAATTCTTCCTTAAGTGTTTGGTAAAATTTACTAGTGAACCCAGTAGATCTAGGGCTTTTATTTTTGGGGAAGTTTTTGATTATTGATCCAATTTCCTATTTCAGTTTTCTGTGTCTTCATGATTTAGTCTTATTAGGTCTTACATGTCTAGAAATTTGCCCATTTCGTCTAGGTTATTAAGTTTATTGGGATGTAATTTTTCATAATACTCTGAATTGGTGGTAATGTCTTCTGTTTCATTTCAGATTTTAGTATTTTGAGTCCTTTTTTTTTTCTTAGTCTGTATTTTTGACCCCTAGTCCACCCATTTGTCAATTTTGGTGATGTGTTGAGAGAACGAATTTTTTGTTTTATATTTTCTATTCTTTTGCTCTTTAATAATGTTTATTTCCATCCTTCTGCCAGCTTTGAGTTCAGTTTGTTTGATCTTTTTATATTTAAAATAGTTACTGATTAGGAACGACTTCTGTCACTTTGCTCATTAGTTTCTATATGTTTTACAACTTTTTTTTTTATCCTTCATTTCCTTCATATCTACTGTTTCCTTTGTTCAGCTGACTTTTTTGATTTTTTTTTTTTTTTGGTTGGTATTATTCTTGTCTCCTTTTTTTGTGTATTCTGTAGCTGTTTTCTTGGTTATCATTGTGGTTACATTTAACATCCTAATGTTATGACACTCTAATGTGAATTTTTACTAGCTTAATTTCAATAACAAACAAAAGCTGTTCTTTTAGATCTCTGTCTGTGCCCATTTTATTTTATTTTATTTTATTCTGTGCCCATTTTAATTGATGCTCCCAAATTACATTATACATTGGCTGCCCCAAAGCACAAAATAATTCTTTTACTGTGTTCATCACAAGTTACGTAGAAAGCAAAATTTGGAATATTATAAATCAAGTTTGTGTTAACACTAGTTTTTAGATGGATAATAATCTTTTGAAGAAACTATTTGTTTATTAAATCATGTTTTAAAAAAGTGTGGTTACCGACCACTTAAAAAATACCATTAGTTTTTGTAATTGCTCATGTATTTACCTTTGTTGAGATCTTATTTCTTCGTATGGCTTCTTGTTACTGTGTGGTGTTCCTTCATTTCACCTTCTAGGACTTCCTTTAGTGTTTTTCATGGGGCAGGTTTAGTGATAGTGAACTTCCTTGGCTTTTCTTTACATGGAAATGTCTTGGCTTCATTGTCACTTTTTAAAAAACTTATACTTTTTTATTGGAATATAGCTGATTAATAAACAATGTTGTGATAGTTTCAGGTAAATAGCAAAGGTAAAAATAGTAAATAGTAAAATAGTAAAAATAGTAAAAAATATATAAATAGTAAATATACATATATCCATTCTACCCCAAACTCCCTTCCCATTTCAGGCTGCCACATAACATCGAGCAGAGTTTCATGTGCTGTATAGTTACGTCCTTTTTGTTTATCCACTTTAAATATCGCAGTGTGTACATGTCCATCCCAAACTCCTTAGCTATCCCATCTGCTTATCCTTCCCCCC
The DNA here is from genome assembly GCA_007570785.1 of Antilocapra americana. NCBI lineage: Eukaryota > Metazoa > Chordata > Mammalia > Artiodactyla > Antilocapridae > Antilocapra > Antilocapra americana. The sequence goes on from ML663016.1 coordinate 5,964,286, forward strand.
TGCTGCTGCTGCCGCCTTCCCTGCTAGCAACCATAATTTCATTCTCAAAGTCTGAGTCTCTTTTTATTTTGTAAGTAAGTGCACTTGTATCATTTCTTTTTAGATTCTACATTTAAGGGATGTCATTGGTCACTTGATATTTCTCCTTCTCTGACTTACTTCACTCAGTATGACACTCTCTAAGTTCATCTGTGTTGCTGCAAATGGCATTATTTCATTCTTTTTTAATAACAATAATATTCCATTGTATTTATGTACCACATGTTTCTCTCTTCCTCTGTCAGTGGACATTTAGGTTGCGTCCATGTTTTGGCTGTTGCAAACAGTGCTGCAGCGGACACTGGGTTGCATGTATTTTTTTGGATCTTGTTTTTTTTCTAGATATATGCCCAAGAGTGGGATTTCAAGGTCATGTGGCAGCTCTGGTTTAGTTTTTTAAGGAACTTCCCTACTGTTCTCCACAGTGGCTGTACCAATTTGTATTCCCACCAACAGTGTAGGAGGGTTCCCTTCTCTCCACACCCTCTCCAGCATTTGTTGTTTGTGGAATTTTTGATGATAGTCATTCTGGCTTTCACCCTCACTTTTGAAGGACAGTTTTAGAGGGCATAAGATTGTTGGTTGACAGTTTTTTTAAATACTTTGAACATATCAACCCATTGCCTTCTGGCTTCTGAGTTTTTGATGAGAAGCCTGCAGGTCTTACTGAGGATCCTTTGTATGTGATGATTTGCTTCTCTCTTGCTGCTTCTTAGAATCTTTGTTTTTGGCCTTGAAAATTTGATTCTAACATGTCTCACTGTGAGTCTTCTTGAGTTTATCTTGCATGGAGTTCTTGAATTTCTTGGATGTTTATAGTCATGTCTTTCATCAAATTTGGGACATTTGCAGCCAATATTCTTTGCTACTTTAAGTCTCTTCTAAGATTGCTATGGTGTGTATGTTGGCCTGCCTAATGGTATTCCACAGGGTCCTTAGACTCTGCTCCTTTGTTTTCAGTCTTTTTGCTTTCTGTTCCTCTGACACAATTTCCTTTGTCCTATCTTCAAGTTTGTTGATTTTTTTTCATCTTCCTGCCCAAATCTGCCTTAAAAAACTCAAGTGAATTTTTATTTCAGTTATTATATGTTTCAGCTCCAGAATTTTTTCTGATTCTTTTTAAGGTTTTTTTTTTTTTCCTTTAAATTTCTCTTGAGTTTTCTCTTTTGTTCTTTTTCTTGACTTTATCTAATTTTCCTTTAGTTCTCTGAACATCTTTAAGGTGGATGTTTTGAACTCTTGTTTGAGTTAACCTGCTATCAGTTCTGTTACAGGGACAGTGTCTTTTGATTTCAGTTTTTTCCATTTGAAGGGGCCATGTTTTCCTATTTCTTTATATGCTTTGTGATTTTTGTTGTTGAAAACTGGGCATTTGAAACTAATAATATGGGAACTCTGGAAATCAGATTCTTTTCCCTTCCCCGGGTTTGATGTCTGTGTTATTGTTTTTGTGTTTGGGGTCTGTGTTGAGGATCAGCCTGAAGTATAAATTTTAAGATCTCTAGGTCTTATATGAGCCTTTCCCTGGGTATGTTCAGTAACTTTGGGATTTTCTCTGTATATGTAGTTGTTTTGAATGTCATAGTCATTAGTGTCTATCTTCTTAAAGGGGAAAAAGAAAACAATGAAGGGGCAGTCCTTGAAATTTCCTGGAAGTCATCTTAGCTGGTAGGTGAGGAGCTTTGAACAGTTGGCTGGTGAGGGTGGAGTGGCAGTGGCTGTCCACTTTTTTGTACCTATTATCAGAAGCAGTCAGAGCACAGACCCCTGATATTTGGAGAGTCCTTTTCCCCACCTGGATTCTCACAGGCCAAGTGCAGGCAGCTCTAGGAGCATGTGCTGGTCGCTGGGGAGTAGGGTGGGGCATGGACAGCTGTTGTGGAAAGAGCTGAAATTGACGGAAATCAGCCACAGTTTACCGTTGAAACATCCTCTAGAAGTTGCAAGCATGGATATAAACTCCTTTATTTACCCTTTTAAAAATTTTATTTGTTCAATTTTTATTGTGTTGGGTCTTTGTTGCTACTCACAGGCTTTCTCTAGCTGTGGTGAGTGGGGACTACTCTCTAGTTGTGGTTTGTGGGCTTCTCGTTGTGGTGGCTTTTCTTGTTGCGGAGTGTGGCTCTTGAGTGTGTGGGATGAGTAGTTGTGACATATGGGCATAATTGCCCTGTGATATGTGAGATCTTCCTGGACCAGCGATTGAACTGGTGTCCCCTGCATTGCTAGGCAGATTCTTGACCACTGGGCTACCAGGGAAGCCCCCTTTTCTTTCCTTATTTCTTGAAAATGTTTGTCCATTGTTACATTACTTTGTGTGTTGCTTGTTAAGTCTGATGACAATCTTAATTCTCTAATTTATTTTGATCTTTTAATTATTTTTAAATGAAAGAGATGAATATTTTTAATGATAAAGGTACAGTTCACAAAGATAGACATCATAAACCAATAGACACCTAACAACAAAGAAATAAAGATACATAAAGCAAAAACAGATCCAAGGGAAAAGAAAAATACAATCATAGTGACACATATTAACATTTCTCTGAGTATTTTATCAAGTGTAAAAAAATAAGAATAGGAACATTTTGAATAATTAACAATTAGAGTAGATTTCTATTCATATTAATAATTTGTTTGATCTTTTAATAAAAAGGCCCTGAAGGTTGTTTTTCTTTATCATTAAGTTTAATCTTTATATTGGGATATGTCTTGGACTTTATTTGGGTCAGTTTTCCCAGGTGGTTGGTGGAAGTTCTTTCAGTGCGTTGATTTAGGTCTTTTTTTAATTTCTGGAAAGTTTTTGTTGGTAGTAATTTTAAAAATTAGTTCATTTCTTCCCCAGGAGCTTCAAGTATATGGGTGTTGTATCTTCTTTTCTATATCAGCACTCAATCTTAGATTCTTTTAACTTCTATCTTTTAAAATTTCTTTTCTCATTTGTTTCTTGCATTTCTTCTCCTTACTAAATTTTATTCAATTCTGTTATTCCTTGGAAGCTTTGTACTTAGTTTTTATGTTTGATATGACTTTATCTTTTTTTTCCCCTGAGTTTAATCATCCCTGTTTCATCTTTTTGTTGCATGTATTTTTTTTTTTAACATCCAATAATGCTTATTAAGAACATTTAATTCAGTTTAAAGTGCTACATTACACTTTTGTTCTTATTTGGTTTTGGTTTATGAGAACGATTTTTCTCAGCTGGAATGTGTAGTTTTAGCTTTAATGTGTAAAGGTGTGCCAGGTCTTAGTGTGGCACATGCAGTCTTTGAAGCATATAGGATCTTTAGTTGTGGCCTGTGATATCTAGTTGCCTGACCAGGGATTGATCCCAGGCCCCCTTCATTGGGAGTATGGAGTCTTAGCCATTGGACCACCAAGGAAGTCCCTAGATTTGCTTTTTAAAAAATTCTTAACAGTAGCTTTATATGGAATTGGTTTGAATCTTTATATTCCTTTGCATTTAATTGACAAGTGTCCTAATTCAAAAGCATTCTGTTACTGTAGTGATGTGATGTTTCTTCAATGAATGTTGTTACTGCTGATCATGGTGGAGTGGAAAAGGGGTTGTTTTTCTTTCCATTTTTGTGAAATCCTGAATTTTACCCCCCCTTTTTTTTCTTTTTCTTCACTACCCAGGAATGCTGAAAACTGGGTAAAAATCTAGTTTTAAATTTTTAAATAAATAAACGTTTCTTTTTAGTTTATGGTTTGGGTAAGGTTACCATTATTCATCAGACCCAAAGTCTATATATAGACTTTTTGAAATTATTACTTTAGTGGTTGTTGTTGTTCAGTTGCCTGGTTGTGTCCGATTCTTTGCAACCCTATCAGCTGGGGCACACTAGGCCTTCCTGTCCCTCACTATTCCATCTGAGGTTTGCCCAAGTTCGTGTTCATTGCATCAGTGATGTCATCCAGCCATCTTATCGTCTGACATCTTCTTCTCCTTCTGACCTCAATCTTTCCCAGCATCAGGGACTTTTTCAGTAAGTTCAGTAAGTTTTCAGTAAGTTCGCTGTTTTCATCAGATGACCAAAATACTGGAGCTTCAGCTTCAGCATCAGTCCTTCCAATGTGTATTCAGGGTTGTACTTGAGTGGTAGCAAGGAAGAATTATATTAATGAACTAACTAGTTCTATAAAAGTTCAACTCTTTTTTCATCTTAGTTATTTTATCTCTTTTTCCCCCCTTTCTTTTTTTGTCTATTTTATATGAGTACTTAGAGGACATGCATTCATGGTTATTGGTTGTTTAAGAATTTACATGCTGTGCACTATTCAGTCAAGGTCTCACCTGTAACACAGCTGTAGGGAGATGGTATTTGAGTCTGTCTCCACTGTTTAATTTGTTTGTTATATTTAGTGATGTACATCACCTCTCTGGACCGACCATGTTAAAATGAGGTTGAGGAGAACATTTATCTACTGGAATTACTGAATAGGATCAACATTGTAAAGCTCTTGAAACATTTAAGTGAATGTTTATTGTTTCAAACACTTGACACACTCTAAAAAAAAGCCTTCCTTGTAGGTGAATGGTGAAACCTGTTGGTAACATCCTTGTTTTCTAGGTTGCTGGAGGAGCCAATATAAGTCAGATTTCAGAAGCGCTGAGCTGCTACAGGAATAGATCATGTTTTGTGAAGGAAGCCCTCTACAGGCTCTTCACAGAGACATTTTCAACGCAAGTAACCATGCCTGCTATTTTAAAGGTAACTACAACTCAGAAATGTAATTTTTAAAACTACTTACTACTTGATTCAATTAAAGTTGTTTAAAATTTGGAAAACTCAGCAGTGGCCACAGGACTGAAAAGGTCAGTTTTCCTTCCAGTCCTAAAGAAAGGCAATGCCAAAGAATGCTCAAACTACCACACAATTACACTCATTTCACACGCTAGTAAAATAATACTCAAAATTCTCCAAGCCAGGCTTCAACAATATGTGAACCGTGAACTTCCAGATGTTCAAGCTGGTTTTAGAAAAGGCAGAGGAACCAGACATCAAATTGCCAGCATCCACTGGGTCATCAAAAAAGCAAGAAAGTTCCAGAAAAAACTTTCTGCTTTATTGACTATGCCAAAGCGTTTGATTGTGTGGACTACAATAAACTGTGGAAAGTTCTGAAAGAGATGGGAATACCAGACCACCTGACCTGCCTCTTGAGAAGCCTGTATGCAGGATAGGAAGCAACAGTTAGAACTGAATATGGAACAACAGACTGGTTCCAAATAGGAAAATGAGTATGTCAAGGTTGTATATTGTCTCCCTGCTTATTTAACTTCTATGCAGAGTACATCAGGAGAAACGCTGGGCTGGAGGAAGCACAGGCTGGAATCAAGATTGCTGGGAGAAATATCAATAACCTCAGATATGCAGATGACACCACCCTTATGGCAGAAAGCAAATAAGAACTGAAGAGCCTCTTGATGAAAGTGAAAGAAGAGAGTGAAAAAGTTGGCTTAAAGCTCAACATTCAGAAAACTAAGATCATGGCATCTGGTCCCATCACTTCATAGCAAATAGATGGGGAAACAGTGGCTGACTTTATTTTTTGGGGCTCCAAAATCATTGCAGATGGTGACTGCAGCCATGAAGTTAAAAGATGCTTACTCCTTGGAAGGAAAGTTATGACCAACCTAGACAGCACATTAAAAAGCAAAGACATTACTTAGGCTAACAAAGGTCCGTCTAGTCAAGGCTATGGTTTTTCCAGCGGTCATGTATGGATATGAGAGTTGGATTATAAAGAAAGCTGAGTGCCAAAGAATTGATGCTTTTGAACCGTGATATTGGAGAAGACTCTTGAGAGTCCCTTGGACTGCAAGAAGATCCAACTAGTCCATCCGAAAGGAGATCAGTCCTGAGTGTTCATTGGAAGGACTGATCTTGAAGCTGAAACTCCAGTACTTTGGCCACCTGATATGAAGAGCTGACTCATTTGAAAAGATCCTGATGCTGGGAAAGATTGAGGGCAGGAGGAGAAGGGGAGGACAGAGGATGAGATGGTTGCATGGCATCACTGACTCAATGGACATGGGTTTGGGTGGATTCCAGGAGTTGATGATGGACAGGGAGGCCTAGTGTGCTGCTGTTCATGGGGTCGCAAAGAGTCGGACATGACTGAGTGACTGAACTGAACTGAACTGATTAAACACATTGAATACAGTTACTTAATATGCTTTATTCTATTGTGAGTCACAGTACCCATAGAGAGAGGGGAAAAGTAGTGTTAGGCTTAAAGTGCCAGATCATCTCATGTTTTGAGCATCTTAATCAATCTCAGTTCAGATTTTTAATTTGATCTGAGCACGAGATGATAGAACCATTGCCTAAAACAGGACTTAATCTGAAAACATGAATTCACTTTGTATAAACATTCTAATTTATTCCTTTACTCTTTAAAATCTAAGATAATACTTTTTCAAAAAATAGCAACCACAATATCCCTACAAGAAGAGAACAAAATAGCAGTAATTGAAGGTAATCAGTTCTAGCATTTATAAAGTATTTTGTGAATAAAGTGAAGTTACTAGTATTGATAGAGTAAGGCTTTGCTTTCCTTTATACAAGGATGGATTTGGTTTAAACGTAATTGGAAGACTTAAGTGGTTTGAGAAAGAAAACTGCTATTATTTAAAATTAAGTGTAACTTGAAGCCTTAAAATTATCATTTTTATTATTTGTAATTTTTTTCAGTTCCATAAAAATAGGCCTATTTGTGTACCATGGGGAATTAGATGTATTCATAACTTAAAAACAATACTGTATAAAGGGAAAAACTCTGGATCTTTGTTTCCCATCTATAAGGAGGAAATTGAGTTAGATATTCTAAAAGTCCTTTTCATATCTGTGTGAGATTTTGTGATTTTTTTTTTATTGAAAATCATGTTTGTTTTACTTTCTATGTATTTATATTGCAGATGATGGCAATTCAGTGAAATTCTAAAAGCAATATAGCAATATAGAAAAAAAACAGTTTCCATAGGAGCAGTGTATACTGGCTCTGAGTTCATGTAGGTGTCAGAGTAAGGGGCTCTGGTCTCTCAGTGGTTCATAAACTCAGGGCTCATCTGTGTATCAGCAGACTGGTCTCTGAGGAGGGGAGGGATCGTTATCCATATTTGACAGACAAAACAGATCACGCTGTCCCTGAGTGTTGGAGCAGGCATGGTACACACTTGGTATAACACCTTCATTTCAAATTTATCTCTAGGTCTACACAATGTGTCTTTTATTAATAGCTACCTTTCTAATGTTAGGTTTTTGTTTTGTGGCCATAGGTCATGGCTGTGGGATTTCAGTTCTCCAACCAGGAACTGAACCTGGGCCATGGCAGTGAAAACACAGAATCCTAACCACTAGTCCACCAGGCAGCTCCCTAATGTTAGGTTTCATTACTTTTCGAATTCAGATTTCTTCCTCTTCTTTCGGTGGAGTTATCCTATCTTTTTGTCCACTTTGTGTTTTGCTTTATCACGTTGCCCTTCCCTAGTAATTCCCGTTCCATTCTACCCCCACTTCCATTTCCTATCCAGATCCTACCTGAGACCCTGCCTAAATGTGTTCTCTGAATGAAACTTTTGACTACCATACCAGAAATGATTGCTTGCTATATGACCACTTTAGGCAGCACTTTATACCTCTTTCATGGTGCTTTTTTGCAGTTTGATCTTTTGACATCTCTTATGTTATTTGTTTACATACCTTATTTCTTTCATAAGGCTTTATGCTAAGGAGTAGGATATAAGTGATTCCTGTTTATATCCCCTATAGTGCTTATCATAATGCCTTGGAGGGACTAAGGCTTGATAAATGATTGTGAAATCACAGATGAGGAAACAGAGGCCCAGAGGAAGGAAGTGCGTTACCTAAAGTCACACAGCAAATTAAAGATTACATTTGGGTTAGAAGGTATTGCTGGTGTCCTGAAAAATAAATGGTGAGGATGGGAAAAAATCTGTTACTTTTTGTCCTGATAAGCAAGTATTTTTGATAACACAAAAATAAGACTGTGCAAAGAATGCTAATGTTGTCATATGCCACTTAAAATGAATTCATCTTCAGCTTGTGGCTGTAGGAATGAGGAACCACCCACTGGATTTACCACTGCAGTTCACAGCCAGTGCTTGTGCTCTCAACTTAACCCGCCAGGGCCTAGCCAGGGGAATGCCTGTTCGTCTGTTGTCAGAGGTTACCTGTCTACTTTTCAAGGCTTTGAAAACTTTCCCCCATTACCAGCAGGTAATTTGATTTTAATATTTGACTGTGCTGCTTACTTGAGGACAAGTACATGAAAAATATGTTTTATTTAGTTCTGATTTTTCATCTCGAGAGAGGGGAGGGAGGGAGGGAGAGAGAAAAATAAATGCATGGTTACTGTAGAAAAAACAAGACATATTAAGTAATATGGTTTAAAAATTTTGCATTTATCAGAAAACAGCTACCTAGAAACACCTACTGTTAACACCTTGGTGCATCCTATAGGCTTAGCAACATGTGTGAAAATTAAATTGAATTGAGTCATAGATCTAAATATAAAAGCTAAGTCATAGGTCTAAATATAAAAGCCATAAAACTAGAAGAAAACATCAGAGTAGGCAACATTTGCTTAGGATACAAAAAGCGTACTTCATAAAAGAAAAATGATGAATTAGAATTCATCAAGTTAGAAGCTTCTGCTCAAACATGCACAGAGACATTAAAAAATGAAAAGATAATCCAGGACTGAGAAAAATGTCCACTTTATATATATGACAGAGGCCTTTTATCCAGAATGAGCTATTAAATAGGTAACACAAGATAAACAAACCAATTTTTTAAGAAGGCAGAAGGTTTGAACAGATGTTTCATGAAAGAAGATAGTGCAGGTGACAAATGAACACTTGAAAAGATGCTCAGTATCTTTATCTATCAAGGAAATGCAAATTAAAAGCACATTTGGATACCACTGCACGCTTAGATGGGCTTCCCAGGTGGCACTAGTGGTAAGGAATCCGCCTACCAATGCAGGAGATGCAAGAGACACGGGTTCAGTCCCTGGGTTGGGAAGATCCCCTGGAGTAGGAAATGGCAACCCACTCCAGTATTCTTGCCTGGACAATTTCATGGACAGAGGAGCCTGGCAGGCTACAGTCCATGGGGCTGCAAAAAGTTGGACACAACTGAGCACACATCACAGCCTCACATTACATATAGGTAACACTACACACCCCCTAGATTGGTTGAAATTTTAAAAGTTACAGTATCAGGTGTTGACAAAAGTGTAGAGAAACTGAAATTCTCATATGTTGATGTTAAGAATGAAAAATGATAAAACCAATTCAATAGTCTGGTAACTTCTTTGAGTTATTTCACTTGGAGAAATGAAATTATATAGCCATATAATGACATACAAATGCTCATAATGTCTTTATTCACTATCCCCCCAAACTGAAGACTTAATGTCCAGCAACAGGTGAATAGATAAACCAATTATGATATATTCATATAGGGAAATACTACTTGGTGATAAAAAGAAGTGAAGTACTGGTACATGTCACATGGATGAATCTCAAAACACATTTTAGGCTGAGCAAAATAAGCTAGACATGATAAAATAGTTACCATATGACTTTATGTGCAATCTTAGAAAAGACTAATCTTTAATGACAGTATGATTTTCTGGGGTTGAAATCTGCAAGTTGGGAATGGAGTGGCAAGTGTCACAGTGGAACTTTTCAGGGTAATGGAAGTATTTTTTATGTTGATTGTGGTGGTGGGTAAATTTATACATAATATGTGTCACATCTGATTGAAATGTGTACTTACAATGGGAATCAGTCTATTAAAAATACAACAACATGATCTTTCCTCACTTAAAAGAAATCTGCGTTTCCACTTTTTCTTGAAAAATTGGATGATCCTTCTCAGTTCAGTCTGCGTTCCTACATGGCCGTCATTCGTTGGGGCCAATCAACTACTGCCCCCGTAAAAGGGCCTGAATTGTCCAGTTTGCCGTAATTCCTCCCGCTGTGCTCTCTTTGCACTCTTCCTTCTTCACTTGTTTATGTTACTGTGTAGTTCCTGTCAGCATTTCAGGTTTGCTACCCCTGCCTCACACACTATTACTGCTGTTATGGCAGTACATGCCACTGGCCTACTCATGGTCTTTCAAAGAGATGTTATAATTTTTTATTCCTGTCGCTTTCCTAGAAGTCCTTTTCTCTCTCCTAGTTCAATTCCTACTATTCACAGGTAGAAAGTAGAAGCTCTGTTACAGAGTTAGTTATGAGTTCTGGTTCAGACATAGTCATTCATTAGATGGTCCAGGCTTCCAGGAATTGAATTAGATTGACACACAGGCAGGCAGCTTTCCACATAGATCCTTCTAGGCTTCAGGGGGAAGGGAGACTCCCTCTTTGCCAGAAAAGAGAAAGATTACTCTTTAGGCAATGGTGAATGCTAGAGTTTAACAGTAAGATTGATACCAGAAACTAATATAACATTGTAAACCAACTATACTTCAATAAAAAATAAATTTAAAAAACTATAAAAAAAAATAATAAGATTGAATGAAGAACTTGGAAAAGACCAGGTATACAGTGGGCTTTCAATAAGAAAAGCTTAGAATGTTCTAAATGCTTAGAACCTTTGTTTAGAATGGGTGTACATTTACTCAAAATTATTTTTCTTTATTCTCTTAAAGTTACAGAAGAATTGTCTTCTCTCCTTAACCAATTCCAGGATTCTTGTGGATGTTCCATTCAACAGGCAAGTATAAAATTGGATGACCTGATTTTAGGGTATTGACCAGTGTTACTCTGAGCTTTGTTGTCTTTTGGTTATTAGCCTAGCAGGGGTTTGATTGAGGCTGGGATAAAGCGTTTGGGGAGAATGTTCTGTTCAGAAGTACTGTAGTTATATTGTCTCCTAAAGTGTGAGTCCATTTCAGGGAGTGAGTGACAAGAACATGGGTACTGGAGAATTAAATATCAAATCAGGTTCTAGCTCTTCCATTATTTTTTTGCCTAAGTTCCTCATTTGTAAAATAGTAACTCTTAGAATGTTTGTAAGGTACTTATCACACTACCTAGTTTATGAATGCAGGCTATCCTAAATATTAGTCATTCTTTTTGTTATTATTTTATTGATAATGATTTTTTTAAAATTATCATTGTAGATTCCAGAAGAATTTCCCTGGAGGCCATTGTAATCTTGTTTCAAAACCTTAGTAATAGTTGCTGCCAACAGGAAAAATAAGCACAGTCTGATATGGACAAAGGTTGTAGGCTCCGCCATTCTTAAGTTTATTGAAGTATATACTTAGCAGTGAGAGTTGACTCTTAAAAATACAGTGGGGAAGGTGAACTTCTTCATTCTCAACTCAGTCTTCCTGTATAGCATCAGTTGGAGCTGAATAAAAACTATGAATAAAGTGATTTATTGTTTGCTGTGGCATTTTAGCACTGTCTGCAAGCTAGTTTACGAATTACTATTTCTTGGGGGAACTTATTGCCCTTTTTATTACAGTAGAAACTGAGTGCTAAAAAAGTCTTTTTCACTTTTATCCATTTTTGAATCTTGTGTATTTTGCTCTCATTTTTTAAAAAATAATTTTATTTTTGTCTGTGCTGGGTCTTGAGTGCTGCACAGGCTTTTCTCTAGTTTCAGAGAGTGGGGATTACTTTCTACTTGTGCAGGGGCAGCACTGTGGTGGCTGCTCTTGTTGTAGAGCATGGCTCCAGAGCACACGCTTAGTTGCTCTGCAGCATGTCAGGTCTTTCTGGATCAGGGATCAAACCCATGTCTTCTGCATTGGCAGGTGGAGTCTTTACCACTGAGCCACCAGGGAAGCCTTGCTCTTCTTTTTTGCACACTCTTTTCTTCTCTTCTATTTGCCAGATACTCTTGGTTTTCATAATTGAGTCTTTACAAGTCCATAGTTACTTTTAAACAGAATTTGCTGGGGAGGCTGAGTGATTTCTTAATTTCTCATGTATAGTTTACAAAGTTTATTGTGAGAAAAATACTGTTTTTTAGGTTTGATGCTGCCAAGTTTGTTATGAGATGGCTCTCTAAGCATGAAAACCCCAAGATGCAAGCCATGGCAGTGAGCATAACCTCTATTCTAGCCCTGCAGGTATGTGGTTGCTAAATGCAAGACTTCTTTCCCTAGTCTTAGGGGAGCATTGATGGAGTTTGAAACATTTCACTTTCTGCTTCTTTGTTTCTAGCTCTCACCTGAGCAAACTGCACAACTTAAAGAGGAGGTTTTCATGGCAGTTAAGGTAGGTTGTCACTTCTAGAACTTTTTTTCAATAAAAGTAACAGTTTAAAAAGTTAAAAATAGCTTAAAAGTATTGTAAAATGAACAATCTGGAAGGACCTGCTACCTAGAAGAAGCTATTCTCTATTTTTAAATAGCTGTTTTTTCTGGTATGTACCTCCCTATTTCTAAGTGAAATGCTTATAACTGCAGCTGTGCTGTCTCCATTGCAGTGTGAGCCTTCCCTAGTTGCGGCATGTGGGGGCTCCTCTTGTTACGGAGCTCAGCCTCAGGAGCTGTGGCGTTCAGGCTCTAGAGCACTTGGGCCCTCTAGTTGCAGTGTGCAGGCATTTCAGGCTTGCAGTGAGATCTTAGTGTACTCTCGCCTCTCCACCACCACCAGAGATCCACCAGAATCCATGTCCCCTGCATTGGAAAGTGGATTCTTAAGCACTGTACCACCAAGGAGGTACTGCAGTTTCTTGATTTATCAGTTTTAGATGTTACCTCCTGATTCTGCTGCTGTCAGTTCAATTCAGTTCAGTTCAGTCCTCCAGTCGTGTCCAACTCTGTGACCCCATGGACTGCAACTCCATGGACCCCATGGAGCCAGGCTCCCTGTCCATCACCAACACCTGGAGCTTGCTCAGACTCAGGTCCATCGAGTCAGTGATGCCATCCAGCCATCTCATCCTCTGTCACCTCCTTCTCCTCCTGCCTTCCGTGTTTCCCAGCATCAGCGTCTTTTCCAGTGAGTCAGTTCTTTGCATCAGGTGGCCAAAGTATTGGAGCTTCAGCTTCAGCATTAGTCCTTCCAATGCATATCAGGACTGATTTCCTTTAGGATTGACTGGTGTGATCTTCTTGTAGTCCAAGGGACTCTCAAGAGTCTTCTCCAACACCACAGTTCAAAAGCATCAATTCTTTGTGGTTGGTTGTTGCTGACTTCTTGGTGTCAGATCCTTTGTTCTTGAGGTCAGGTCATGGTGAGGTAGTGATGTTTCTGTTAGCGATCTCCACTAACAAATGTTATTCTATTTTACAAGAAAGGGCAAGTTCCCTAGGCAAAAATTTCACCCTCCAAGATCCAAGTCCTAGCTATGAGGCGGGGGTCCCTGCAGGGGTCAGTTACCCTGCCACGAAGCTTTCATCCAGCACCCAGTCTGGGTTCTCTTGCCAGTGTCCAGGCCTGGCTGAAAAGGTCCATCTCAGTTGACATCTCCCTCAGGGCCAGGTCTCCAGACCCAGCCCAGTTGTCATCTCTTAGGGAGCCAGGTGCCCTGGACCCAGCCGTTCCTCAGGCTCCTCAGGCTGTCCAAGTGGTAGGGGCCAAGTCCCACAAACTGCATCCTATACAGACCGCCACTGCTGTTGGGTCACAGAGGCAGGGATGTGGGAGAGAGTCATCACCACCTCAGGGCCTGCCTCTGCCAGTGTGTGGCCTTGGCAAGGGTTCTGTGTCCCTGTAGGACACAGGCCTCAGCCTGTTCTCTGGGCCCCCCACTGATCCATGGCTGGGTGAGCTGGAGGCTCCCGGGAGGAGGCAGAGATCCACCTCTTACCTCACTCTGCACAGGACAACCACCACTCTGCCTGCCGCTGGTTGAATGGTCGCTCATTGGCAGTTGCTTGTTTGTGGGAGGGGCCTTTACGAGTAACTGAGCAGGATCACTAATGGTCACTCATTGACACTTGCCGAGTTTAGGGAGGGGCCCACTTCACCACCAACCCACGCTGAGCGACCATCAATAGTCTTTTGGTCACCATTGTCTGGCAAGGGGGAAAGTGGGCGCTAATGGCTGCAGCACTGGCTGCATGTTAAGGGCTATGCACAGCCATGCTGTATTACACTTTTGGTTCTCGCAGCCTTATTTTTGTGAATTCTCTTGATATATTCTCTCTGGCTGTATAAAATATTTGAGGTGGAATTATAACAGAGCGCTGCCAAGCACAGATATTAGCACGTGGCCATCACTGTGTATTGTTACTGTGCACCCTGTTACCAGCCATTGATTAGTGCTACACTGGGCCCTCCCACAAGCCGCCAACTGTCAATGAGTCACCATTAATGGTCTTGCTCAGCCGTTGGTTGGCACCAGGCCCTTCCCACAGGCAACCAACTGTCAATGAGTGACCATTAGTGGTCCTGCTCAACCATTGGTTGGTACCAGGCCCCTCCCACAGGCAACCAACTATCAATGAGTGACTGTTAACGGCCCATTCAGTAAACAGCCAGTGGAGTGGTGGTCATCAGGGGGAGAGTGAGGTAAAATGTGGATCGAGGTCTTCTCCCTGGGGACCTCCAGCTCACCCGGCCTTGGGCCCTTGGGTGAGCTGGGAAGCTCAGGGAACAGGCTGGGGGCTGTGTCCTTCCTGCAGGGCTCCAGAACTCTCGCCAAGGCCACCCACTTGCCTTGGCCCAGGCCTTGAGACAGCGGTGAACCTCTCCTCTGAACCTCTTGACCTAATGGTGCTGGCAGTCAGCATAGGATGCAGTTGGCGGGACCTGGCCCCCACCATACAGGTGGCCTGAGGAGCCTGAAGGCCAGTTGGGCACCTGGCTCCTCTGCGATGATGGCCAGACAGGGTCTGGGGACATGGCCCCGAGGGAGTTGCCAACTGAGATCTGCCTCTTCAGACAAGATCTGGACCTCAAAGGGTGAAATTTTGCCTAGGGACTTAGCCATTTCTTGTCAGGACAGAGAATAATATTTGCTGGTGGAGATTTACAGAAACACTTTACCTCACCAAGACCTGACCTCAAGAACAAAGAGTCTGATAGTAGGTCCTTTGTGGAAATGGCTGTCTCTTTGCTTTTACATGATAGTCTAGCATGCTTGAAAGAAAGCATGAATACTAGCTTACCTTTGATCTAGAAATATTCTAATATGAAATGGTATGTTGGAATCTGTTAAAGTAGTTTTTCAAGCTGTTAGGACATATGATTATAATACTAATGTTATCTTCTAGCCATACAAACCTGCTTAGTGGCATAGAACAGACGTTTTTTTCCTTTAGAATATCTCCCTGCGCCCCTCTTCCCATCCCCTGTGTCCTCGTTGCTTGCTTAGTTGCTTTGTCCTCTTTTTCTTCTGGTCTCAGTTTAGATATTACCTTTGTATGTGTTACTGAGCGCAAGCACAAGCTTATTCTGTTTGCCACACAACAGGCCAATCAGGAGATGATTTGATGGAACAGGAAATAATGATTTTAATCAGATAACTAGCAGACCAAGAAGATGGCAGACTAGTGTCTCAGAAACCATCTTGCCTCAGGGACTCCCCTGGTGGTCCAGTGGTTAAAAATCTGCCTTGCAATGCAGAGGAAGTGGGTTCAATCCCTTCTCTGGGAACTAAGATCCCACATGGCTTGTAGCAACTAAGCCAGCATACGGCAACCACTGAGGCCTGGCACCACTTAGAAGGTCCTTGTGCCTCAATGAAAGAGCCCAAAGGTCCTGCATGCAGCAACTAAGACTTGATATTGCCAAATAAATAAATACTAAGAAAATTGTTTTTAAAAGAAGCAAACCCATCTTACCCAGTCTTAACTGAGGTAAGAGTTGGACTCCTTTTGTATACAGGAGTGGGGAGGCGCTCGCTTGGCGAGGACCAGTGGCTGAGCAGGACCACTAACGGTCGCAGGTTGGCAGTTGCTCTCTTCAGGAGAGGGGCCCACGTGGTCCCCACTGGTGGCTGAGCAGGGCTGCTGTAGCTCGCACCTGCCTTGCTGCCACTACACTCTGAGCAGAACAGTGTGATGTCAGAAAGCGGCCAGCTCTGAAGAACTGCCAGATCGCTCCAGCATGTTGTAACTCTGGGTGGGGCGAAGCTCAAGGCACATGAGCAGTGGAGACCACTGTGGCCACGTGGAGGCCGTTGACATGCCCATCCCTGGGATTGCTGTCTGAGGCAGGGGTGCTGTGGGTTCAGCCTATACTGACTTCACTGGTCAGCTCGTGACCGATGAGGTGGCCCTGGAGTGGGGCTCTGGCCTGCCCACCTGTGCAGTGGGTAGGCAGCAGGCATGGCCCAGTGGGGTCTGTGTCGCTGCATGCAGAGAGGTGCAATGTGGTGCAGCAGCCCCTCCCTAGATGGCTGGTGCCAGGGACGGGAGAGGGAAGGGCCCATCACACTTTGGGAAGACTGCTAATACGTTTGGAGGTTTCTCACACCTTTTCTAAAGAAAATTCTTAGGCTTTTATGTGTTTCCTTTAGAGCATTTACCAAATCTTAAAGTTCTTTTATTTAGTTGAGAAAAAACATCTTTGTTTAAATCTGTCTCTCCTACCTGAATATGTGCCTGCCTTCCAAGAGGTGTTGACTGGATACTCTGAATACATGGATAATGGAGTAGCTAATGTGTACTTGATTATGAGGTTTATTAACAAGCAAGACAAACTACATTAAGTGATTATTAAACTTTAATAGTTTTTTCTTTTGAGCCTCACAAAAACCCTAGGAAATAGGTGTAACTCATTTTACAGAGAGAAGGTAGGAACCAAAGCTATTAAGTGGTCAAACTGGGTTTAGAACCTCAGTTTGATTCTAAAGCTTTTCTTAACCATTGCTTTCCTTATATTGGAAATATATGAGTCAGTCACCAGAGTATCTAACTCTTTTTCTTTTTTAGGAACTTCTAGCAATAGTAAAACAAAAGACTGCTGAGAATCTAGATGATGTCACTCTCTTGTTTACTCTGAAAGCACTTTGGAATCTTACAGAACAATCTCCAGCTGCTTGTAGGCACTTTATTGAAAATCAAGGATTGGCAATCTTCATCCAAGTCTTGGAGGTGGGAAGACAGGATTGAGTTTATCTGTAAAATTGTTTTCTTCATGATAAAATAACCTGTATGTTCTTTTCACAGACTTTTTCAGAGACAGCAATACAAAGCAAAGTACTTGGTCTTTTGGTAAGGTGAATTGTTTTGAGTTAATTGTAACTAATTAATAAGACAACTAACACTTATGTGTTACCTACTATGTGCTAGGCACTTTTGTAAGCAGTTTATGGTAACTTGGTTAATGTTCATACCATTTCTGTAAAGTAAATACCGTTATATATGAGTCAGCTATTGCTGTAACCAAACTACAGCTTAAAACAGCATCCATTTTATTTGCTTGTGAACCGGTGGGTCAGC
The DNA here is from genome assembly GCA_007570785.1 of Antilocapra americana. Lineage (NCBI taxonomy): Eukaryota > Metazoa > Chordata > Mammalia > Artiodactyla > Antilocapridae > Antilocapra > Antilocapra americana. The sequence goes on from ML663016.1 coordinate 5,981,716, forward strand.
AGTTTGAACTCAGCTCAGCTGTGCAGTTCTGCTGGTCTTACGTGGTTCTCCTGTTGCTGCAGTCATCAGTGGCTGAGCTAGACGAGGTGCTCTAGGATGATCGACTCTCATCTCTGACGGTCAGTGCAGGTTGTTAGCTGGGCCTTGTATCTCTTTGAGCCTCCTCCCTTGGTGGTTTCAGGGCAGCGGCAGAAAGCAAGTCCACTGCACAAGTGCTTCTTCAGCTTCTTATGTCAGATTTTCTAATGTCTCGCTGGTCAGAAGCAGGTTATACAGTATGGGGTGTTTTCCAACTACCACTTCTCCCGTTCTCTGACACCAGCTGGATGTCCTACAGTTTGATTCAGTTAAATTCTGTCACTGACTATCGGGCATTAGCATCAGATCCTAAAAAGCTCAGTTCCACAAGTCTGCCTCCACTTTAGTTGCCAACTGTTAAGTCCAGAGCTACCCCTACTTCTGACTTTAAGTTGAGGGATTCCACAACCCCTTCCTCAGATTGGTAATTTGCTAGAATGGCTCACAGAACTCCGGAAGGCACTTTATTTGATATTTTTAAAAAATACATATTTATGTGACCGTGCTCTGTCTTATTTATGGCACTTGGGATCTTCATCATGGCATGCAACATCTTTAGTTGTGGCATTGTGGAATCTAGTTGCAGTATGTGAACTCTTAGTTGCAGCATATAGGATCTAATTCTCTGACCAGGGATCAAAACTGGGCCCCATGCATTAGCCACTGGACCACCAGGGAAGTCCCAAAGGAAAGATTTTTTTTTGGCTGTGCCCCACATGGCATGGGGGAATCTTTATTTCCCAGCCAGGGATTGAATCACTGCCCTCTGCAGTGAAAGTGCAGAGTCCTAACCACTGTGTGTTTGTGCTAAGATGCTTCAGTCATGTCTGACTCTTTTTGGCCCTATGGACTAGCCCGCCAGACTCCTGTCCATGGAATTCTCCAGGGAAGAATACTGGAGTGGGTTACTGTACCCTCTTCCAGGGGATCTTACCAACCCAGGGATCAAACGCACGTTCCTCACTTTTTTACAATGGCATGCAGGTTCTTTACCACTGGTGCCACCTGGGAAGCCCCCCTAACCATTGTACTACCAGGTAAAGTCCCCTGCTATATTTAATTTATTATAGATACAACTCAGAAAAAGTCAAATGAAAGAGATATGTTGTCTCCAGCAAGAAACTCTTATTCCTGTAGCCACAAGGAAATGAATCCTACCAACAGTCTGAGTGAGCTTGGAAGTAGTCTCCCCACCTCCGCCTCACCCATTGGAGCCTCCAGATGCGAGCATGCAGCCCAGCCAGCACTTTGACTGCAGGCTTGTGAAACCCAGCTAAGCAAGGCCCATAGAAACTGTGAGAGGAAAAATGTGTGTTGTTTTAAGCTACCGAGAGTTTGTGTTAAATTTATTTACACAGCATCGAAAACTAATATAGTACATAAAATAATGAAACCTGCCTTTCATCGTTACCATTAAAACTGATATAACATATAGTGGGCCCCCAGGAATGTTAAGTTTTTGAGTCAGACCTGGATTTGTAATCTACTCCAACCATTTGTTAGCTGGTTGGAGTGACAAGCTGGAGTGTGAAGCTGACAAGTTAGTCTTTCTGAGTGTCAGACTTCTTTGTAGGACTATCAAAGATTAAATGAGATGAGGCAGATAAAAAAAGACAACAAGGTAGATAAAAAAGACTTTTTAGTCTATCTAAGCACAGTGCCTGGCACTTAGTAAGGGCTTCCTCAATGATTTGTTCTTACTAATCATCTTTATCATCAAGGGGATGGGTTTGTAGATGTGAGGCTAAATCAGAGGGAGGAGGGGGTCTGAGTGTTTTTATATATATCTAAGCTGAGCAGTAAGAGAGGGAGAGGAACCAGTTCCTGATATTCTCTACTCCATCTGCCCCATAGAACAACATAGCTGAAGTCAGAGAACTCTTTTCCAAGCTGATTACTGAAGATGTCTTAAAGCATATCAGCAGCTTGCTCCATAGCAAGGAATTGGAAGTCAGCTATTTAGCTGCAGGCATCATAGCCCACCTGACATCTGACAAACAGCCCTGGATATCCTGTGACCTCCAGAGGAGAATGCTTCTCCAGGATCTGGTATAAGGACTGCTCCTCTTTACAAAATCCATAGTCATCTCTTCTTGCAGAAAACTTATTTTTCTAGATCATAAGAGTTTTTGAAATATGTGTTAATCGTAGAAAATGGGAAAGATAGAGAAAAATATAAACAAAACATTATAAATCATCCACACCTTACTACCCAAAACTAACGTCTATTAACATCTTTTGCATTCCTTCTGATACTTTCCTTTTATAAAATTAAGCATGCAAACAGTTTATATAGCTTATTCCACTTCTGTTTCCCACTTTCAGCTCTTTTTAAAGCTGTTTCTTTTGGTGTTTACCCTCTTATCTCTAACATATGTTGTTATGCCTTGACTTTGTAGTTTTAGACATTGTTTATTTCCCACTTTGGAAAATGAAAATTCCCAGTGAACACCCTTTCTTATACTCCAAGTATATGTCTCCTTTCAGTACATTCAAACATATTCTGTCCATGTCAGCTTCTTTCCCAAGCCTCTGTTTTTGTTCCATCTGTTAGATATATTTTGTGTATCTGTTAGACCGCTATCATTCCAGGAAGTTCCTTTACTGTCGTCCTGAAGATTCTCTTTGCTCTCTCATGTTGGATTCCCTGTTTCCTAGATTGCATACCTTCCTGTTCTTTGGTATACTCCCTCATTCTGTTGGGTCATATCCTCTAGTAGCTTCCTAAAAGATGTATGAAAAGAAAATTTGAACCTTTTATATTTGAAAGACCTTTATTTTACATTCACCTTTAGTTGATCAAATGGCTGGATATAAAACTCAAGAACTGAAATATTTTCCTTTCACATTTCTAGGTAATGGCTCCATTTTCTGTTATTTCTTGGTATCACTGTTAAGGAGTCCTGTGCTGTTTTTCTTTGGAAGCTTTAAGATCTTTGTCTTTATTGTTTGGAAATCTCAGTGATGTGCCTTGATATGAGTTTATTTTCATCTGTTCCATTGGCTACTTACTGCTCTGGAATCTTGTTTTCCTTCAGTTCTAGGAGATTTCTTTCTAGCCCTTTCATCCCTCCATCCCATCTTTCTCTTTTACTTCCTTCTTTACTTCTTTCCTCTTTTTCTCCCTGCCTCCCTGCCTCCCTTAATTCCTATACTCCCGATTGAAAATTGTAAGCTTGGCTTCCAACAGTCTAAATAGCCATAGAAGGATAGAGTTGAGGGCAGGGGCACCTCAGCATTTAGTATTTAGATTTTTCACTTTAGCCCCCTGTTTTTAGCATGATGCTTCCAACCTCAGTTGTTCATGGGGTTGCCCAGTCCAAAAATTTTTGTAAGGAGTGGTAGAGGAGATCTGGGAGTCTTGATTCTTTGGTACTTTCAACCAGTCCTCCTATTTTTAACCCTACCTGTAATCTCACTTCCTGAAGTACTTTGTATGCCCAGTTTTTAAGTCTGTTAGGGGTTCTCTTCAAAATGGGTTTTTTTTTTTTTTAACCTTCCCCAGTGCTAGATCCATTAAATCACTTACCACTGCTTTGTTTCATGTGTGTTTATCTCCTTTTAAACCATTTGTGCTGTTCCATTCATTCTCAGTTTTCCATCTTTAAACAGAAGTCCCTTTCTGAAGTATTGTTTTCCACATGATTTTCTTCATATTCTGCATATATAATGGCTGTCTAAGTAATAGTTGGTTGGTAGGTATACCTACATTTGAGTAATCCATCCTTGATTTTGAAAATTTATATTGTTTCATATGTATATAATTATAAATGACATGAAACAATACTAGAATCTTGATTTCTCTTTTTGTATAGTATGCAACCATCCAGAATTGGCCAAGTTCCAGTTGTAAGATGACAGCTTTGGTCACTTACAGGTAATTTCATGATGGTGTAGTGCTGCTCTTAAAGCTTGTACTCGGTCTACTCACTACGTAGAGGCCATGGTACAGGGATAAAATATTAGAATCAAATAGCCTTGTATTCAGATCTGATTTCTTTGTGATACTTGTAAAATCACTTTAAGAAAATCTCTTGAGAGTTAGTTTTTGTCATCTGTAAAATGAAGTTGGCAGTGTGCAATATTGAGGGAGTCAGTTAATATATAGTGTCTAATAGAATATACTTTCTTAAATGCTAGTTCCCATTATATGCTCAGCAATACATCTGTCTTACTGAAGAATTGACTCTGGGGGTGGCAGCGGGGATGTTGAAAACTATTATTATATCCCTGATATTAGCCTGAGTTCTGAAGAAACATCTTCTTTGTACTTATTTAGATCCTTCAAGGCATTTTTCCCACTCCTTGGCAACTTCTCTCAACCAGAGGTTCAGCTCTGGGCACTATGGGCCATGTATCATGTCTGCAGTAAAAACCGTATGTATTTAAAAATAATCATTTCTTAGCTATTTTTTTGTGTAAGGATTAAGTTCAAGATGGAATTTTGAAAAATTGTTCTCTTATGTCCTGACTTTAACACTTTTTAAGAAGAAACTAAAAGAGCTTTTGTATTAGTATAAAAAATGCTACAGAATTATAATTTATTTGGGGATGGATGGTAAGCAATATAGAAAGTGAAAGTGTGCTCCCGCTCCTATTCCCCACAGGCAAGCACTGTTCATTTGCTAACCATAACTATCCTTCCAGGTAATTTTCTGTATATATGCTATAGTTATTATATACTGTACATGCATATGTTTTTATGCATGAGCCAAAAATGGGCTCATTCTATGCATGGTATCCTATAGCTTTCTCTTTTTCATTGAATAATTTATCATAATACTATCTTCCCTATAAGTAATATATAGGTTTGCCTCTTTGTAGTGGTCTGTGGGAGACTGGGGGGCCAGATGTCAGGAGTTGTTTCTCAGGCAAATTAAATGTTTTTCACGTTTGCTGCTTTAAATACCTCTTGGGAATTCTTGGCTTTTTTTCTTTGCTAAGGATTATTACTAAAAATTTTGTTTGTATTATAAAAGAATTATAGACCTTAATTCTGTATAAAAGAATTAAAGAATTTGTATTATGAAAAGAATTATAGACTATAATTTTATGCTGAAAAATCTAAAGGTATAACTTTTAGAATTAATGAAATGTTTAACTATCAAAAGCACAAACTGTCTTAGAATAGTTTTAACAAGTATTGGGGCCTATATGCAAAAACCTCTAGGAAATAATTTATAGACTGAAATAATTATGGACATATTATACTCCTCAGTTCTTTTCTATTCACATATATAATACAGTTCAAGTGAATGAGTACAGTAAGTGATGAATCTGAAGATTATTTGAAAGCTGAAGTGGCAGAATAATTAGGAAAGAACTGATAGAGAAAAATGGTTTTTAGGAGCTTGCCCTAACACTTCTCTTTATTTATTTTTGGCTACCCCCACCGCTTGTGAGATCTTAATTCCCCTACGAGGTACTGAGCCTGGGCCCCTACAATGGAAGCTTGGAATCCTAACCATTTGACTACCAGGGGGAAAACACACACACACATACACACGCACACTGTATATATTTAGGAAAGATGCATATGTCTGGTGATTAGGAGAACAGACCCCAGAACCAGACTATTTGAAGTTTACTCCCTGTTTCTCCATTTACTAACTGTGAGAGCTTGAGCAAGTTATTTAACTTTTCTGTGCCCCAGCTTCCTCATCTGTAAAATGGGGATCTAAGTACCTGTTTTATAGGACTGATATGAGAGTTAAATGAGTTAACATTTGCAAAGCATTTATACATTGCTTGGCTTATAGTATTAGCATTTGCACATAACATAGTATTAGTACAAGCATAGTACATAGTATTTGTTAAATACATCACTTTGCGAGTATAATCTGCAGAGCTGAGTCAAAATATTATGAATGTTTATAATTTTGGTGGATATTGCTAAACTGTCTTCCAGAGAGTTGATTACCAGTTTGCATTCCCATCAGCAATATATGAAAGCTTGCAGTTTCCTTTTATTCTTGTAAAAACTTTTAGTTGAATTTTTCATCTTTGCCAATCTAAGGTGAAAGTGATTCTCACTTGACATTTATTTTAGGGAAGGTTAACTGTCTTTTCGTACATTTGGATTGTTTGTTGGTTTCCTTTGCTTACTTTTTGTTTACTGATTTTTTGATCTTTTTAAATTGAAGGAACTCTTGCAAATATTTTTTTCCAGTTTATTGTCTTGATTTTATTCATTGTTTTTGCTAGTCATTATTTTGTTCTATGGCCTCTGTATTTCAGATCATGATGAACATTTTCAGAAATTTTCTTTTAAAATATTACCCTCCAGCTATTCTCTCTATTCCTTTCTTATAACATTTATCAGAAATATCTTATATCGTCTCTCAATCAGGCCTACATATCTTGTAACCAAAAAAAAAAAGTATCCATGTCTTTGTTTTTACTGCATTCTTGGTTGTCTTAGTTGTGTGTGTGTGTGTGTGTGTGTGTGTGTGTGTGTGTTTAAGATTTTAATTGATGTGGACCATTTTAAACTCTTTACTGAATTTGTTACAGTACTGCTTCTGTTTTTTTGTTTTGTTTTTTTGGCCATGAGTCATGAGGGATTTTAGCTCCCCAACCAGGGATGGAACCCACATCCCCTGCATTGGAAGGCAAAGTCTTAACCACTAGTCTACCAGGGAAGTCCTTTAATGTGTTTTGGATCATGATTTCTGTGTTTAATTGACTATTCCACTGATTAAGCCTTTTCAGACTGAGTTGTGGACATGTCCCTGTAGTACAGTTTTGTATTTACTTCTGTCAAATATTCTGGAAGTTTTCCTGGGATTGGTCTGATCCTTATATTAATTTCTCAGCTCCAGGATTCCAAGAACATTTGGACTAGTGTAAATTCAAACCCTATACCAACTTGGGACTCGGGAAAGACTTCTCCCCAGAGCCCAGGCCAAGATAGAGATGTTTCATTGTCTTATCCCTCGTCTTGTCTGGCCTTTTGAGGGGCCAGATTTATGTGTTATTTTTGCTTCTGACTTCCTAAGTTAAAATCGGAATTCCTAGGTTACTGAAACTGACAGTCCCTTTCTACTCCAGAAAAGTTGCAGGTGAGGTTACATGAGCTTTTTGTTTTGCTCTTTGTGTCTGACTCCTTGACTTTGTGCACTTAACCATGAATTAAATTTTTTTCAATTATATTTTATTCAGCCTCTGGTGTTTTTAGGTTGTCTAGCTCAGCATACTGCCTGAACATGAAATTTTTATTATTTTTTGTAATAAAAGAAATTTGTATCCTTTCAGCTAGAGATATTTGAAGCATAGAGTTGTCTGGAAATAAACTTAATAAAATAATCATCTGTTATCAAATTGCACAAGCCAAGCATTATTGGCATCTTTAAAATGATGAATGTGGTAATTGGGAATATTTAGAACACCAATTTGAACATCAGATTTCTTCGCTTGATTTACTTTCAGCCAGCAAATACTGCAAAATGTTAGTTGAAGAAGAAGGATTGCAGCTTTTGTGTGACATCCGGGAGCACAGTGAGGCAGACCCCCAAGCCCAGCAGATTGCAGCCTCCATTGTAGATGACTTCAGAATGCATTTTATGAATTACCAGAGGCCCTCTCTCTGTTGAAGGCCCTTCTTAGCTTCAGGGCCTCAGACGTGCTGCCTCCTCAGTATCAGGCCTTCTGCTGTACCAGCAATCAAGTGTTGGATTGAAACAAGTTGTCGTTGGAGTTTGTGAGCTGACCGCCTTGTTCGCCTTTCTTGGGATGATTTTCTGTAAGTTATAAGAAGTTTGGATTTGTGTGATAGCCATAATCTCAAATCAAGCTGGAATCATTCTCGGAATACCATTTCAGTAGTTTTGAAACATCAAAACCTGGACTCTGTGGGAAGACCTGTAAGCTTTTGTTAGAACAGCTATGCCAGATAATTTTCTGTAGCCCTGACCAATTTCTTAACTGAGTATTTATCAGAGGAAAGAAAAAAAGAAATACCTATGGGGGACCTTGGTATTTGTGTTAAATTTCGTGGTTGAAAGAATCTCCTGAGTTGTTGTTCCTGGCTGTATGAGGCCTTTGGAAAAGAAATACCTGAAAGGGTTCTAGGAAACGTGTGTTTAGATGTATTGTTTGGAAGGCAGAACCTCTCTGTTGGAGGGAAGGAAAAATTTTTTTTTTAATACATACCAAATTACCTTCCACTTATTGGGTGGAGGAAAGAGAAATACATCTTTATGATTTTTGAATAGTGTACCTTTGACCTTTTTTCCTCCAACTTTACACATTAGAGTGAATGAGCATAATAACATCGTGGGTAATTGGGTGTGCTGGTGGGGCATGGTCACAGGACTGAGAAGTGTTTAGATGAAAGATTATATAACGAGTATAAATCTCAGTCCCTCAGATTTTTAATTTGAGTGGGACTGTGACCAGCAATGAGAGGAAAAGGAAGGACTGTGCCAAAGATTTAAAGAGTTGCCCTTACCTAACTTGGATGAGAAAAATAACCCCGCTTTTCTGAGAACCAGCCTCAACCCCAGTGTAAGCTATGAGAGGCTTTTGTTTGTGTCCTCTGCAACCTGCTCTATGGAATAAGTCCTTCCTCACCTTATTATTGGCAACCAATGAAACATGTTATGCCATTCATCTAAACTTTTCAAAGAAAATTTTTTTAAATTGGTAGCTTATTTTAGGATTAGATTTTTATACCGTAAGCTGGCCAGATTCTTAACTGGAATGTGCCCCATATCGTCTTTTGAAACCAAATGAGGTTTATTCTTATTCTAAATTGTTTTTTCAAACTGTTGCTCACTGGTGTCCCACTGGATAAGGGGAATTTGTGACCTGCTTTCTTCAACAGCCATGAAACTCCACAGATTTTCTCATTCACTCTTTTGCATGATTCTAAAAGTATGTCTTAGTTTCCTGACCTGGGTTCCATATGTCAGAACATGCTGTTACCAGATACTAGTTTGGGCCGATGTGAGGAGGATGAGTGGGAAATAGTGCCTGTTGAGGTCCAGTTTAGCACTGGGCACCTCTGTACGTTTTCTTTGATTTTTCAACAATCCTCTGGGATAGTTGTATTATCCCCATTTAACAGGTAAGAAGAAGGAAGTACAGCAAGATGGTTACTTTCTTGAGTAGACAGATACTTCTCACGTGGTTGGAGCTGATTCCCAAGACTTGGGTTCTTGTCTTACTTTCCCTTCCAGGAAATGAGTACAGCTTTCAGGCATATTTATTTTTAACAGCAAGTCAATGATGTTACTGGTCTGTGCCCATGGCATGCCCATGGTTCAATAACTCCTCAGCCTGCCCAGGCACAGGCTTAGGAAGCTCCAGTCAGTTAAAGAATGACCACATGACTGTCTCTTGCCCTGCCTTAGCATAGGAGGAGGGCTGCTGAGGCTAATGTGCTCATGTGTATATCAGCCCCCCTCCTTTATTTCACATGTCATCGTCTTTTTTGCGCGTGCTGTTCCCCTCAGTTTTCCTCTTCTTTGCCTCCATTGCCTATTCAATCCTTCAGCCTTCAGCTGCAGTATTACCTGTCCATTTCTTAGTCTTCCATGTTGTCCACCTGAGTTAACATGTTCATTCCCTTCTCAGGGCTCCTGAAAGTTATTAAATGCACCATGAAAGATTTGCCTGTCACCCTACAGTTTACAAAAGGTTTTCACAGCAGTGATTTCATCTGGTTCTTAAAAGAACACTGTATATTAATCATAACTCATGTTTATGGAACATCAGGTATTTTATTATTATTTTTTAATCCTCACAGCAGGTTCATTGTAGTTGAGGAAGCTGAAGCAAACAATGAGTAACTGGCAGAGAGCCGAGTCTATTGAACTACAACCAGGGTTGTACTGAGGGAGAAACAGGGCCGTTGTGGGGTGGTTCTTATACCCTCTTGCCGTCTCTGGTGAACACCTAATTAACTGAGACGCAGAGGTCAGGCTTGAGTGCCAGTGCTATGAAGGCCCAGAGGAGTCTGTTTTATACTTAGCTTATCATTCTATTAGGGAGAGACAGGTATGCTCCAAAGCAAACCCGAATCCAGTGATGAGCTTGCCTGGGTGAGGAGTAGTGAAGGGAGCAGTAGGTGGCATAGTCAGCATTCTGGTACCGGGCACCATGCCAGTCATTTCCTATCCATCATTGTCCTTATGAGGAAACTGGAACCCAAAGAGGTGGAGTGATGAGGGCAGAGGTGCTGCACTTCTTCCTTCTGGATCCTGTTCTGTAAGTTGCGCATCTCCCTTGCTTCAGGTTAAATGGAGGTCACTCGCCAACAAATCTGGGGAGGCGCTTCTCCCTGAAGGCAGCCATGCCTTCCAGCCGATCCCGGGTTGGGATGTTCTGAAACAACACACACAGTATCAGTTTGCAGGGACAGGTCCAGAAGCCAGTAAAGACTTGCTCAAGGTTGTTCAGCTCATGGTGAGGTCAGAATCCAAGTCTTTCACTGTCTCTAGACTCTGGGGTTGGGCCATGCAGACGTGGGGGCCTTGGTGGCTCCATGGTCTCCTCACACCAGCCTGTATTTGTGCACAGTGTGTGCACCTCTGAGAGTTCGGGTAGCAGTCTGAAATGAGGTGACTCAGCAGAAAACAAAGACTAGGCTTTGTGGTAAGAGCTCTGGCTTTGAATCCTGGTGTGCAGTTGGTTCACATCAGGTTCTACAGGTTCCCAAACCCCCCTTTAGGAGGATTTTTGTTACTTGTTAGCCTGGAGATTAATGTGTTTGTCTCAGTAAGGAGTAAGGGGCTAAATAGGTCAGCCACAGTTTATTGTCCCACCATCGAGCATACACAACCTTAGGCAATAGTCAAGGCCTTGGCACCCTCCAGCCTGGGCTGAGGGCTGGTGCAGCCTGGCCTCCACAGTAGCCACTGGTACCAGGAACTCAGAAGCTGCTGTTCTTCTGTCAGGCGCCTCTGTGACTCTCTGGGCAGCAAAGTAGGGCAGGGTACAGCACCATTGGATGGCTGAGGTAACAGCCCCAGGGAGCGCTCTGGGGCTCCCTGGGATCAGTGCAGGCCGCCTCTGAGGAAAGGAGTGCCCCCAAAGACCGACTGTGTGGGTTGGGAGGAATCTATTCAATTGGTCATGTACTAACAGTACCCAAGGACCCCATTCTGGCCTGGCCTCTGCCTACAAGCATACAGGACTGGCAGCAGACACATACCTGGGCATAGCATATCCCTTCAATGGCCATCCCTGATGCAATGTCCACCTGCAAGAAAGAAGTGGTGCCTGGATCAGCCTTGCCCACCTCCATGTGCCCTGGGCACCAGCTCGCCCTGCTCTCTACACCACTTCCTACTGTTTCCTGGATTCATCCAGCAAAGAATTACCCAGGCTTACTGTATGCCAGCCCATATGAAGAGAGATAATGTGATAAGGAATCCCCTACCTGGAGAGGAAACACCATCACAGAGGTGAAGCAGTGCTAGGATGAATGGGGGATGTGAGAACAACAGGGAGGATTACAAACAGCCTTAGAGATGAGGGAGTGTGTGAGCTGTGCTTGCACAGCCATTGTTCCCTCCTTCCCGACCTGGCCTCCTTACCATGCCGCCTGTTAGCCCCATTAATGAACTTTATTGCGTTTCCATTGCCCTCAGAACTAAGGCCTGCATGACTTGGCCCCTGGCAGCTTCCCAGTCTCAACTGTCCACTGCTTGCTATTACTTAAAGGCACTATTGTGAGAGAAGTACCGGTCACAGCAGCAGTTATTTTCCCTGCTACACAGCTGAGAAATCTGAGGCATGGAAAGGTGGAGTGATTTGTGTAAGGACACAGTCGTGTGTGGAAAAACAAGTCTTGGAACCCAGATGGTCTGGCACCAGGGCCCATGCCCCTGACCTCACTGCTGTGCTGACTCACTCATCCCTCCCCCCTGTTGAGTTGAATTGCTTGTTTATACACCTCTGTGTTTTCTCTCACACTTTTCCAGTGTTTCTGGAATTCTTATCCAGCCTAAACCCCAGTTCTAGAAAACATTCTCCAACCCAGCACTGTCCAGTACTGTACCCAGTAGCCCCATGGAGGGTGCAACTCTACCCTCTGCAGGCTGTCTGCTTGGTCCTCTTGACTTTTTATTAGTGATTTGTGTCAGTCTCTCTCCCCACCTTGGGGGCAGTGACCATATTCATTCCGGTGTCCCGGTTCACATCTAGGTTTAGTGTGTAATGAATAAGTCAACATGTAGGATGAGTTAGCTGCAGCCAAGTCAGCATGCCTGAGCCCCGTCTGTGAGGCCACATCACTGACCACCAACATTATCCTGAGGACATGGACTGGGAGCCCTGCAGACCTGGGTTCTAGTGACGTACTTGCTCTGTGACCCTGGGTAAGTCATTTACCCTTTCTGGACCTCAGTTACCTTCTCTCTCCAAGGGAGAGAAATGAGGATAAAATGTAATTTGGAGTATCACCTGGCCACACTTCGTTTTGTAGATGGGTAAAACTAAGGCACAAATAGGTTCAGGCTCCAAGTCTGTAGGAAGAGTCTGGTTCCTGAGTTCTTTCAGCTGTGCTGTCCATCTGTGTGTCCTGAAAGCACTGCCTCCCAGCCACCCCACTGACCTTAGCAGACGCAAGTTTGGACCCAGAACCCTCTCACCTCTATGCCTCGGTCAATGGCTACTTTGCTCAGCCGCACAGCAATGGGGGCCTAGGGAAAAGCAAATGCTTGGTTGAGGAGGGGACCAGTCAGTGCTCACAGTTAGGCACACAAGCTCCCTGATGGGGGAAGAGGTCTGGGTAGAAATCCAGCTATTCTAGTGACAGTGTTTACTTTCGTTAGTGTTGTACCTACTAGTTAGTGGATGTTCCTTTTCAGTAATGAAGGAAGCCTAACTGAACCCTAACCCTCCTAGTCCTGACCATCTGGAATTCTTGTCATTTACCCATAACTCCAGCACGGACAACAGGCTCCATTGTACAAATGCTCTCCCACCCACAGGCCTGTCTCATGGTCACAGGCTGGTCCCCATCCCTTGAGGATGGGTTTAATTGAGGCTCAGGGTGGTGAAGCACTTGGCCACATTTGTCCAGCGAGTCAGAGGTGAGGCTTAGATCTGATTCCCAGTGACCTTTCCCACTGCTGCTCCCTTCCTCTACCCTTCTCATCTCAACAAATGCAAACCTCCACTGAAAGCACATTTTATGCCAGTAGGGTAAAAAAAGGTCAGTTTTAGGAACTTGGACTTTGGAATCTGACAGGCCTGGGTTGAAATCCTGAGGGGCATTTTGTAGGGCTACTTGGAAGCAAGAGCACCAAAGTGACCATTTTTGCCTCATTGGTCTTGCTTCTGGTTATTTTGTGCCACTGCAGGTCTGGCTCTCCATCCCCCACCTCACTTCCAGGCAAGGAGTGCGTTTGCCTCCTGTTTTGTTCATATTGTATTATTTGAAGGTTTTGTAAGACTTTATGAGGAAAAGAACAATTTAAGAAGTCTGTTAGCATGGAAGCCATAAATGAAAAAACTAGCTACATAAAGATAAAAGAACTTCAGACTGGGAAAAATACCACAGATTCAAGCAAGAATCGAGATCTGGGAGAATATATTTGTGATGTTGTGACAGAAGCATTTCCTTTACAAAAAGCTGTTTTTTTTTTTTTTTTAAAGCATTCACACTGTATGGAAAGGTAGTTCACACACACAAAAAAAAGACGCGAGGTGTGCTCAGCTTTACTTTTAAAGAAACATAAATCAGAACAGTTAGGTGCTCCTTTCACCTCACACTTGGAAACTGAAAGGTTGGCAATGCCCATTCTTGTTGAGAAGTATTTGCACACATAATTGAATGGAGAGTAAACTGGCACAATGCTTCAGGAGGGCAGTTTGACAAGAACCGGCAAATTAGATAGATGCCCATGCTCTTTCATGTTGTAACTCCATCTGCCCTACAGATGGCACTTTCAGGAGTATACACTAAGATGTCCAATGTTAATCACTCCAGCTGTTTTTCAGGAGCACAAAGATGTCAGCAATGTGATGTTCCTCATTGGAGCACTGGCTAAATGACGGTACATCCATACCACTAATGAGAGTGTGCAGTTTGAATGAATGAGGTTAGTGAGTATGTGCTGAAATGGGTAACTCTCCACATACTAGGTGGAAACCGGAAGCTGCATAGTACTGCGTATATTATTCCATTTGTGTATAAGGTGTTGGTATGATGTGTCTTTGGGGAGAAGGGTCAAGAGAATGGAGAGCTTCACTTTTTGTTTTATACTTTTCCATACTGTTTGAATTCTTTTCTATGCATAGTTTATGTTTTTAAACATTAGTTAGAACTGGACTAGCCTTTAAAGGTGTGTTCCTTATCCCCTAAATTGTCCTAGAGGAATAGAATTAGATATGTGAGTATATGTGCACATTTTACATGTACAATGAAAACTTCTGGAAGAGTATGCAAACTATTAACAGTGGTCATCTCTGGGGAGAGTGACTGGGGAACTGAGGAATGTTCTGGTGACCCAAGACATCTTGTCTTTTTGCCAGTGATTGAAGGGTTGTTTTAGGATGTGGGACATTTCCCGTTGAGCAGTCCCAGGATAACAGGATCACCCTACATTTGATTTTTACTCTGTGTCCTTCTTATTCGTCTATCCTATTTGATTTGTTTGTCTTGAATATGTGTTATTTAACTACTGATTTCTCATTGGAGAAAATTAAAAACTATATAGCCATGTTGTCTCTGTGTTGAAAACACACGTTTCTGAGTGTGTGTGTGTACATATATGTAGTTGACCCTTGAACAACCCAGAGCTTGGGCGAACAAACCATCCATGCAGTAAAAAATCTGCACAGAACTTAACAGCCAACCCTCCCTATAAAGAGTTCTGCATCCACAAATTCAACCAACCTTGGATTGTGTAGTACTGTAGTATGTATTTAGTGAAAAAAAAAAATCCATGTATAAATGAACCCGCACAGTTCCAACCTGTGTTGTTCAATGGAACAATCTGTGAAGTAGGTCAGTTGGAAATATGATGATGGATCATGTTGTTTGGAAATGAGAACAGTGAGTCACATTTGCCACACGATATCCCATTATAATGATGTTCAAATGGAAAGTGTATTCAAATCCATATTCAAAGGGTAAAGTATATTTACTGTTTAAAGGGAAAATCTGTTAATTTGTGGGCCTTGTGTTTATTGATACGCTCTTTGGGGCTGTAATCTCTGGAGCAGTTTGACTGACCCGGTTTTGGTAATTTGTCCACTAGAGGGCAGCTGTCTGCAACAGCATCTTTTGCACTCAACCCATAGGGAATCTTTTCATACTTGACATTCAGTAACTTACCTGGAAGCTAAACAGGTTGCATCAGAATGTTCCAGGATTTGCATTAGTGATTCTAATACTAGTTTTTGGTAAGCTGTTGTTTTGGTATAGAAAGCTACTTTTAAATACTGAAATACTAGTAATTAGTAAAATACCATTATTTCAATATATGAAAAGTCAGAAGCCTGAATCATCCTGAGACCAAGCTCAAAGACCTAGTTACTTATTTTATGCAAAAAGACAAACCCTAGAGTCTACAAATAGGCCCCCCAATCTTTGGAAGTATAATCAGCTACTACCCTGAGTCACTGAGAGTTTTGTTATCAGTTCAGACTTTCTGACCAAGTATAAGAGAAACATGACAGCATTAAAATGAACAGCATCAGACTCTCCATTTATACATGATGAAACTATAAACAACAAATGAAGACAAAACAAATGTTTTTAAACCAAACTTACCATCATTTTTTTATAGTCCTTGCCCTCAAGTAACTAAGCAAGTAGGTAAAGATCTCAAAGTTATAAAAAGAGGCAGGATTATTTGAGTGAGATTTTTTTCCCCCTAAATAACTCTCTTTTTACTTTTCATGATTAATATAAATTTTATGTTAATAATATTAAAAAGATAGAGAATGGTTAACATTTTTATATTTGACCTTTGTAACATGTCTTTAATTTTTTGTATTTGAAATCCATTAAAGATTTAGTTTGTCCTTTAAACATTTGCACATATTCTGCACTCTTTACAATACCAGTTATGATATGTGTTTCTGTATTATGTGCAGACTGAGTGCCGAAATAGTGTCTGCCTTTGTGGTGGTGTGGTCACTTCCTTTGACTTTGATGAGCAGTCACTTAACCTTGTTGGGTCTGTTATAGCACAGACTTGACAGGGATAATCACCTCAACTGCATTGTTCTAACACCGGGACACTATTGAAGTACCCAGGATTGTCAGTGTCTGAAGGATGAGGGTGTACCATATGGGCTCAGTCAGTATTACAACTTGACAGAACCGGGCTCCATTTCAGCTGCTTGCCTATCTTAGTGGAAACCTGGGACCTCCCTCTGACTCTCTTAGAGAAGTGAGAAGCCAGTGGAGCCTCTCAGATACTTGGAGATTACACGTAGGCAGGGCCTAACCCACTCCCTGGGTATCTAAACTTTGGGGAGACTATGCTAACAGGCTATTTGAGGATTAAAAACAAATGTATAGGTCTTAACACATGTGTTATATCATGTATTTCAAGTGCTTTTACGCCATGTAGTATGGTCGAAAGGTGGGCTGTTGTTCTTTATCTGCTTTGAAGCATCTTGCATTTTCAATTTTGGGACACATTTATGCTTTACTATCTAGTACAATAGCGAACAGCCAAACGTGTCTATTAGCATTAAAATATGGGACGTGTAATTGAGAAATTAAAATTTTAATTGAAGTTATGTGGCTAGTGGGGCTTCCTAGGTAGCTCAAGGGTAAAAAATTGCTTGGCAGGCAGGAGCCTCGGGTTCAGTCCCTGGGTTCGGAAGATTCCCTGAAGAAGGAAATGGTAACCCACTCTAGTATATTTGCCTGTAAACTACCATGGACAGAGGAGTCTGGTGGGCTACAGTCTGTGGGGTTGCACAGTCGGCCATAGCGACGAAATGTGGCTGGTGACTGCCTTAGTGGATGGCACAGATCGAGATCACTTATGTCATCTCAGGAAGTTCTGTTTTATAGGCTGTTCTGAGGATTTTCAACCTTAAATTGATCCCAGCCTGTCGGAACTCAATTTTCATATTAACTTAAAATCTGATTTAATGTTATTTTACTAGATGGCTGAATGGAGGCAAAACTGCCAAAGATGGTTAATTTTATAAATCTGGGAAAATGGATCTTGTGTGGTTGCATGGGACACCCTTGTCCCCTGGCCTGCCCACCCGTGATCCCCAGTGGCACAGGCCTGCCATTGCTGAGCGGCAGTCGCACCTGGGGCAGGATCTCCTGGGCCAGCGCTCGTGCCCGGTGGTAGGCGGCGTTGCCTTCCTCATTCTGGGCCACGGCGTGGTTCACCAGCCCCAGAGCCTGGGCCTGCACCCCACTCAGTCGTCGGCCTGTGAAGATGAGCTCCTTCGCCAGGGCCACGCCCAGGCATCGGGGCAGCCTCTGAGTCCCTCCTGCCAGGATGGAGTCGGGGTGGTAAATCTGCACGGGACATGGGAGCCCAGAGGAGGCCCTGGCTGGGAGTCAGCCAAGACCTCTCAGGGGACGAGACTGGGTTAGGCTGGCGGGGAAGAGAGCAGAACATGGGGGGAAAGAGGAAAGCCGGGCATCATGCTGGATGGAGAGAACAGGCCAAGGATGGGTGGTACATGCTGAGGTTACCTGCTCCTGGGAGGAGCCCTCGGGTGGTCTCGATCAGCCCCATGACAGCGGAGGAAGCTGCTCAGACAAAACAGAGGGAAGCCCCCCGTCCTCGAGTCGAGTCCCTGAGGGGAGGAGACACTCTGGGCTCTGCTCACACCTCCAGCCAGTCACTTCCCTCATGGTGTGGCCACAGCCCCAGGCTCCTCCAGTCGCTGCCTTTGGAAGAGCCCTAGCCTGGAAGTCAGGAGGCCCAGCACTCACCCTACCTCCACAACTCACTGAGCAGCTCTCTTAGCCTTTCTGAGCCTCATGGATGGAGAAAAAAATAACATCCTTTTACCTGCTTTATAGAGCTGTTTAGGATCAAGTGAGGTCATGGTTGCCTGGAACAAGGAAAGGTTCTGGAATGGTGCCTGATATGTATGTGTAAGTTAATGGATTCTCTGTCTCATGTTAACTCAGGTCTGGCCTAGAGTGTCAGTGACTCCTGCTTCCACCAGTTTTCCTTCCAGCTTCTTGTCAGCCTGAAATTTTCCTGTATTCTGATCCACATCCTTTTTTTCTGAGTTGCACTTCCTGTGAGAAGCATTCCTTGAGTGTCCCACCCAACAGGCTTCTCCTGACTTCCCTCCACACAGTCCCTCTGAACCATGCAGTATGGGAAGGAAGGGTTTATATTCACCCTCCTATCCATCAACCCCTGCCAGTTAGCTCCCCTAAACACAGGCAGGTAGAACGAGAGTTGAGGCTATGACCTGACCTGGGATTTTGATGGCTTCTCTTTGCTATGTATCATGTGGATATAAAGTCCCTCTATGCCTGGGGCTATATGTTAAAAAAAAAAAAAAAGTTCTTCATGGCAGGAGAAGTAGTGGCACCATGATGACACTCAGATCTCTAAAGTAAGTAAATGTTAGTTGCTCAGTTGTGTTTGACTCTTTACCACCCACGAACTTTAGCCCTCCAGGCTTCTCTGTCTATGGGATTCTCCAAGCAACAATACTGGAGTGGATTACCATTTCCTTCTCCAGAGGATCTTCCTGACCCAGAGATCAAACTCTAGTGTCTCCTGCATTGTAAGTAGATTGTTTACCATTTGAGCTAATAAGGAGGTCTCATATCTTCTCTGATCCGCTCTAAAAACGGCACACCTAAGCAAGGTTAACAAGCAACCAATCATCTTCATGCTTCTTGCCCTCCACACTTCAAAGTTAAATTTCTGAGCTACTAATGCAAACCTTTGTGGATTCTGCTAGAACTACTGTGGGGCACTGTTCCTGCCCAGTCATGCTTGTGATTAACTGGGCATACAACAGACTGCCCTCGTGGCTCACCTTTGTTCACAATATGATTGATAAAGCTGGCTTGAACTCAACTGGCAGACTGAATAAGATACCTTTGTCCCCAACCTTCGCTCTCTATGTTCCTTCTAGCTGTGTCCGCAGTTTCCTGGGGTTGGTATGAGGAGTCCTGAGCTGAAGGCAGCTGACTCCGAGAAGGGATGAGTCCTGTAGCAGTCGGGCTGGGCCGTGAGTGGGGAACCACTACTGCCTGAATTCCTTGGCCCCCACTTTGCCTTTAGTTCCAGGGTTTGTTGGAAAGCTGAGAGCAGTGGCTGACTGCAGAATCCCCAGATTTAGCTTGTTTCACTAACTCTTCCCTCCCATCCTCCCACACCTTTCCCTGTACCCAGTACCTGCCACTCGGAGGTCACAGGCCAGGGCAAGTTCCAGGCCTCCACCCAAGGCAAACCCATCCATAGCTGCAATGGTGGGTGCAGGGAAGGCTGCTGTGGAGACAAAGGAGGGCTCAGCCTGCGAGGCCCTGGTAGGACCTGTAGGTAGGTACCTGGTTGTGATAGAAGGCTTCTTGGTCCCATGTTTGGGGACCTTACCTGGTCCCTCAGCCAGGTTACCTTAGCAGTCAGTCTTCCCACTGGGGAAAGTTGTGGGATCAGCTGGGGAATAGGAGTGGGGAGATGGATGGGCAGGGTGATGCCTGGTCAGGCCCACCATCCTGTGGGCCTCCCCAGGATCAGCCTTTTTGCTCTCCTTTCTCATTCTGTGCACTGGGAACAGAATTGAATCCAAAAGGGGGAAGGCAGACAAGCAAAGAGGTGATGATGACCTAGAGTGATCAGTGATCTGAGAAAGGAAGCTTGGATGATGGGCCAAGGATGGCTTCCTGGAGGAGGAGGCACTGGTGGTCTTAAAAAACGCATAAGCAGTTCAGATGGCCTAGGAGGGATATTCCAGGCAAAAGAAAAAGCAGTTGTCAAAGCCTGCAAGCATGCTTGCTGAAAGTTGACTCTCGAATGGCCAGGCTTGTACCCTGAGGGCACAGGGGCTGGGGGTCAGAACTAGCAGGGCACTAATGCTTGGGAGCCAGTGCCCTTTGGACCCTTGTGACACCCTCCTCCTCACAGAATTCCTTGTCCCTGCCTCCTCTCCCTGGGAGAATCATCTGTCTGTCCGGAGAGCTCACGACAGAAACCATTCTCTCTATAGAGTATGGTGGATTGGGTGAGGCTGGGATCAGCAGGACCCCTGAATGCCCCCCTCCTCCCCACTCCGGACCCTCACCAATCTCGGTCATCAGGCCTCGGAGCCGCTGGACAAAGACCCCCACTTCTGCCTCACTCATCTGCTCCCGCTCCTTCAGGTCTGCGCCTGCAGATGCAAGGATGACAGCCTTTGGGAAATGAGCTGGCACTGAATCCCAGGCTGTCAAAGGGTCCAGAATGAAGACCCGAAGAAAAGCAGCCAGAGAGGAAAGAGAAACACCAGCAAGATTTACCTAGGGAAGCCAGGGAGGGAGGAGGGTGGTCAAAGAAAGAGAGACAAAACAACAAAAAGATAAACTGGATTTCATCACAATTAAAAACTAACACATCAAAAGTCACTATCAAGAGAGCAAAGAACCCATGAATGGAAGGAAATACTCACAAATCATACATCTAGGATATATAAAGACTTCCTACAACTAAAATACGAAGGACTTCCCTGGTGGTCCAGTGGTTAAGACCTCGTGCTTCCACTGCGGGGGGCACGGTTCAATCCCTGTTTAGGGAACTGAGATCATGCAAGCTGTGCAGAGTGGCAAAAAGAAAACCAAAAAAACCAAAACCTTACAAAGGACTTGAATAGACATTTCTCCAAGGAAAAGAAGCCAGTGGGATTTCCTGGCTAGTCCCGTGGCTAAGATTGGGCTTCTAATGCAGGTGGCCCAAGTTCAATCCCTAGTTGGGGAACTAGAGCTCTCATGCCAGAACTAAAACGTGGCATGTCACAATGAAGACTGAAGATCCTGTGTCCCTCAAGTAAGCCCAGTGCAGCCAAATATTTAGGAAAAAAAAAAAGCAGTAAGCACTGCAAAGTGTTTCAACATCATTGGGGAAATGCAAGTAAAAATCACAATAGGATAGTGCTTTGTACCCATTCAGAAGGCGACTATAAACAACAAACAAAAGCGTTGACATTGGTGTGGAGAACTCTTGATATACTGCTGGTAGGAGTGTAAAATGAAAACAGCTGCTGTGAAAAATATTTTGGTGCTTCATCCCAAAGTTCAACGTAGGATTACTATATGGTCCATCCGCTTTACTCCCTAAGTATAACCACAAAGAATTGAAAGCAAGGACTCAAGCAGCTACCTGCACACCAATGTTCATAGCAGTATTAATCACAACAGGCAAAATGTGGGAATCACCCCAGTCCATCAACAGATGGATTAAAAAAAATGTGGAATATACATGTGAAAGGGAATATTATTCATTTTTAAAAAGGATAGAAATTTTGCAGTAGGCTACAACATGGATAAACATGAAGTACATGATGCTAAGTGAAATAAGCTAGATGTGAAAGTACAAATGTATGATTCTACTTGTATGAAATAGAGGAGACAGATTAAGAAGGGCTTGCTGGGGGAGGCTGAAAGGCCAAGTAAGATGAGGAATGAGTGCAGGGGCAGTGGCATGGGGGTGGGCAGGGTCCTTGGTGAGAGTAGTGATGGAGGACAGTCATCGAGGGCCAGATGGCAGGGGCCTGAGTCACGAATAAGAGGTGAACATAGTGTCTGCACGTCCTAGATTGTATGAAAGTCAGTTGGGAGAGCCCTTGGGAGTCTGATTAGTTCTAGCCCCTCAGTGACAGATGGGGAAACTGAGGCCCAGAGAGAGACAAGGACTAGCCCAGGATTCCAGAGCAAATCGGGCAGATCCAGACCTCCTGCATTGCCCCCTTCTTTGCTGTCCTTTGCTGCGGGGGGTGAGGAGTGGGGCTAACAGTCGTGAAGTGACCGTGATGGAAGACGTCAGACCATGGGGGAGCCAAAGAAGGGGCTGGAGTAGGAGGGCCTTGATCAGGGCAGCGGGGTCCAGCAGACCCCAAGCTGCTCACCGTGGTCCTGACAGTTGAGGCCTGGGGACTGAGCCACATGTCCTTGAACCCGCCTAGGAATCACTTGCCTCCCACCCTCGCCCTCTGCAGCCTCTTCCTGTCTCCCCAGTGGCCCCTCACAGCCACCCCAGAGTTCTTAGCTCAACTCTCATTCGCTTGCTTCTTGTGGGCCTGGGATTCAGCATTTCTCATCTTTGAAAGGAAGTGCATGGTGCTTGCCCTGTTGTGAGGACCAAATGGTACAGAGACATGAAGGAGTTTTTTTGACAGAGACTGAAATCTTGTAAGTGGGTAAAGGGGCAGTCAGTCAGTCCTATCTTGGCCACAGACCTGGTGAGTTTCTTTGGACTCCGTTTTCTCATTTCCTCAATGAAGGGTCAGCACAGAAAGAATAAGGATTTCAGAGGTCAAGTTCTAACTGAATTCTCGCTAGCTCTGTTGCTCTAAGCAAGGAATTTCACCTCTGAGGTCCATGGAGATGAGCCCTGTGCCA
Source organism: Antilocapra americana (assembly GCA_007570785.1). Classification (NCBI taxonomy): domain Eukaryota; kingdom Metazoa; phylum Chordata; class Mammalia; order Artiodactyla; family Antilocapridae; genus Antilocapra; species Antilocapra americana. The sequence continues at coordinate 6,004,298 of ML663016.1, forward strand.
TGTGCTAAGTGGCTTCAGTCTTGGCTGACTCTTGGCAACCCTATGGACTGTAGCCTGCCAGGCTCCTCTGTCCATGGGGATTCTCCAGGCAAGAACATCAGAGTGGGTTGCCATTTCCTCCCACAGGGAATCTTCCCATCCCAGGGATCAAACCCGTGTCTCCTGTGTCCACAAGTGGGTTCTTTACCACTGGTGCCACCTGGGAAGCTCGAGTCTTGTGTGCTACAACAACCTAACTATTCCCTAAATGCGGGCTGGTGGGAGCCCTGCTGAGCCCTGGGTTGGGGGCAAGGAAGAAAACCCACCTGCACAGAACACACCCTTCACTCCACTCCTGAAGATCAGGACACGGACTTGCTGGTCCTCCCGAAGCTGGGCCAGAGCTTCCAGCAGCTGCAGAGGGCACCCGATCAGATACCTCCCAGCTCAGCCCCAGCCACCCTGGTGCCAGCCCTTACTCACCTGATTGACAAAGACGTTCCCAAGGGCATTGCGGGCACTCGGTCTGTTCATCAGAATCTCAGCAACTCCTGCAGGGGACAAGGCAGCCTCGGGTGAGCCAGCTGCCCTGCTCACTCCTGGGCTGGGGCCTGGGATCTGGGCAGCCTCTACCCTTGATGAGCAGTGTGACCTGGGGCGAGTCACACACACTCAGGGCTCAGTTTCCCCACCCATAAAATCGGGAGAATAATCCTTGCCCTTCCTGCCTCACAGAAGTGGAAGGGCTTGAGGACCTGGGAGCACCATGGGGAGAAGGACGAGCATGACCTCCCCATGGTTCCTGCCTGCCTCTGCCGTTGGGAGACACACACGCACCCCTGCACACCCCTTCTTCAGTTTCATGTATATCTCTCTCCATGGTGTTCTTTTCTCTTTGCGGGACTTCTTCCCCTCGAGCTGAATGAGTTATGACACCACCACCCAGAAACCTTGTGTGCCCTGACTCATTCATTGCTCCCACCTCCCCCAAAACTAATAACTCTCCTGACTTTTTTTCCCCCTCCTGAGTTTTTATGGTGATCACTTCCATGCATTTCTTAACAATTTTATCACAAAAATGTTCTTCTCTAGACATTATAGTTTAGTCTTGCTAAAGAAAGAAAAAAAAGAACTCTTAAAAGCATGTTAAAACCCTCAGGTTCTGCTTCTAGCCCTGTCTTTCCCTCAGAAGTTATTTATTAAAGAACCTGGGGTGTGACTTTCTTGGTGGTCCAGTGGCTAAGATTCCCTTAAAGCAGGAAGCATGGGTTCATCCCTGGTCAGGGAACTAGATCCCACATGCTGCAACTAAGATGCCAGATACGGCGAATGAGACTGGAACAGCCAAGAAAAATTAAAAAGAACCTGTGGCGTTTAGCTGTAAGGTCTCCTGCAGCATGGAATTTACTGATTGCACACTCATGGGGCAAGTGAGCAGATGCCTCTGTGATAAGAATTTAACAACTAATCCAGAGACTCGAGCACATTCCCACTCTGTCCTCTTTGGTAAGAGAATATCCTTTGCCCTACTCATGTGACATTCTTTCATGAGCACCAGTGAAACTTCTTGAAAGGGTTTTGTGTATTCAGTTAATAATTTCCTTGCCTTCCATTCACTTAAGTCTTCTCCAGTCAAGCTCCCACCCGTCCCTTGGCAGAAACTGCTCTCACCTAATGAGACCCACATAACCAGTGCAATCACGTCACTAACTGAGGGACATGTTTCCATCCTGGTCCCAGGCTCAGCAACAAGTAACTCTCCTGACCATACACCTGCCCCTCCTGGAATGTTTTCTGCTGTGGCCTTTTTTGTTTTTTGAGTAGACAGTTGTTTCAGAACAGTTTTAGGTTCACAGCAAAATGGAGTAGGAAGTGCTTCTCTGATGGCTCAGAGGGTAAAGAATATGCCTGCAGTGCAGGAGATCCGGGTTCAAGCCCTGGGTTGGAAGATCCCCTGAAGAAGGAAGTGGCATTCCACTCCAGTATTCTTGCCTGGAGAATTCCACGGACAGAGGAGCCGGGCAGGCTACAGTCCGTGGGACTGAAAGGAGTCTGATATGACTGACAAAGTGTGAAGATTCCCATAAATCCTCTGCCCAATACACATGCATAGCCTCCCACCAGAGGGGGACATTTGTAACCAAAGATTAACCTCCGTGCATTGTTATTAGCAGCCAACTTCCATGTTTCCATTAGGGTTCACCCTTAGTATATGCTTGCATATGCTGTGGGTTTTGACCAACGTATAACAACACGTATCTGCTGAGGCCCCACATTTTCCTGGTCTTCCTACCTCTCAGATGATGCCCTGCACTTCTTTTCTATGTTTTCTTGTACCCAATTTAAAAATTCTTAATTCATTTAGTCAACATGTATATGTAATAAATAAGTCTTGGGGATATAATGTATAGCATGGTGAGTAGAGTTAACAATATCTGAAAGTCGCTAAAACTGTACATCTTATAAGTTCCCCTCACACAAAAGTGTGTTAAGTGTGTGGTGATGGATCTTAACTACATTTACTTTGGGGGTTATTTCATAATGTATACAAATACTGAACTGTTACATTGTACATGTGAAATAAATGAAACAAAGCGAAGGTTAACAGTTTCGCCAAGAGAATGCACTGGTCATAACGAACACCCTCTTCCAACAACACGAGAAGACTCTACAAATGGACATCACCAGATGGTCAATACTGAAATCAAATTGATTAATATTCTTTGCAGCTAGATGGAGCAGCTCTATACAGCCAGTAAAAACAAGACCAGGATCTGACTGTCGCTCTGATCATGAACTTATTGCAAAATTCAGACTTAAACTGAAGAAAGTAGGGAAAACCACTAGACCATTCAGGTATGACGTAAAACAAATCCCTTGCCTTTATACAGTGGAAGTGATAATTAGATTCAAAGGATTAGATTTGATAGATGCCTGAAGAATTACGGATGGAGGTTCCTGATGCTGTATAGGAGGCAGTGACAAAGACCATCCCCAAGAAAAACAAATGCAAAAAGGCAAAATGGTTGTCTGAAAAGGCCTTACAAATAGCTGAGAAAGAAGATAAGCTTAAAGGCAAAGGAGAAAAGGAAAGATAGACCCATTTGGATGCAGCATTCCAAACAATAGCAAGGAGAGATAAGAAAGCTTTCCTCAGAGACCAATGCAAAGAAATAGGGGCAAACAATAGATTGGGAAAGACTAGAGATCTCTTCAAGAAAATTAGAGATACCAGGGGAAGATTTCATGCATAGATGGGCACAATAAAGGACAGAAATGGTATGGACCTAACAGAAGCAGAAGGTATTAGGAAGAGGTGGCAAGAATACACAGAAAATTCTACACCACGATGGTGTGATCACCCACCTAAAGCCAGACATCCTGGAATGTGAAGTCAAGTGGGCCTTAGGAAGCATCACTACGAACAAAGCTAGTGGAGGTGATAGAATTCCAGTTGACCTATTTCAAATCCTAAAAGATGATGCTGTGAAAGTGTTGCACTCAGTATGCCAGCACATTTGGAAAACAGCAGTGGCCACAGGACTGGAAAAGTTCTATTTTCATTCCAATCCCAAAGAAGGGCAATGCCAAAGAGTGTTCAAACTACTGCACAGTTGTACTCACTTGGTAGTAAAATAATGCTCAAAATTCTCCAAGCCAGGCTTCAACACTACGTGAACCATGTATTTCCAAATGTTCAAGTTGGATTTAGAAAAGGCAGAGGAACCAGAGATCAAATTGCCAACATCCACTAGATCACCAAAAAAGCAAGAGAGTTCCAGAAAAACATCTACTTCTGCTTTATTGATTACACCAAAGCCTTTGTGTAGATCACAACAAACTCTGGAAAATTCTTAAAAGAGGTAGGAATTTCAAACCACATTACTGCCTCCTGAGAAATCTACATGCAGGTCAAGAAACAACAGTTAAAACTGGACATGGAACAACAGATTGGTTCCAGATCAGGAAAGGAGTACCTCAAGGCTGTATATTGTCCCCCTGCTTATTTAACTTACATGCAAAGTACATCCTGCGAAATCCTGGGCTAGATGAAGCACAAGCTGGAATCAGGATTGCAGGGAGAAATATCAATAATCTTGGATATACAGATGACAGCATCCTTATGGCAGAAAGCAAAGAAGAACTAAAGAGCCTCTTGAGGAATGTGAAAGAGGAGAGTGAAAAAGTTGGCTTAAATCTCAACATTCAGAAAACTAAGATCATGGCATCCGGCCCCATCACTTCTTGGCAAATAGATGGGGAAACAATGGAAGCAGTGACAGATGTTATTTTCTTGGGCTCCAAAATCACTGCAGATGGTGACTGCAGCCATGAAATTAAAAGATGCTTGCTCCTTGGAAGAAAAGCTATGACCAACCTAGACAGCATTATTAAAAAGCAGGGACATTACTTTGCTGACAAAGCTCTGTCTAGTCAAAGCTATGGTTTTTCCAGTAGTCATGTATGGATGTGAGAGTTGGACCATAAAGCTGAGTGCTGAAAAACTGATGCTTTTGAACTGTGATGTTGGAGAAGACTCTTGAGAGTCCCTTGGACTGCAAGAAGAATCAACCAGTCAATGCTAAAGGAAATCAGTCCTGAATATTCATTGGAAGGACTGATGCTGAAGCTGAGACTCCAATACTTCAGCCACCTGATGCGAAGAACTAACTCATTGGAAAAGACCCTGCTGCTGGGAAAGATTGAAGGCGAGAGTAGAAGGGGATGACAGAGGATGAGATGGTTGGATGGTATCACTGACTCGATGGACATGAGTTTGAGCAAGCTCCGGGAGTTGGTGATAGACAGGGAAACCTGGCCTGCTGCAGTGCATGGGGTTGAAAAGAGTTGGACATGACTGAGCGACTGCACTGAAATGAACGTCTGAAACTAATATGTGAATTGTATTTTGATTAAAAAACCCACTCCTTAACAAAAGATAACCACACAAAAGCAGATATACAAATAACCACTAAGCACATGAAAAGATGTTTAATTTTATTAGTCTCAAATAAATAAGAGTTTAAAAAATGCCTAGATATGACTGTACACCAAAAAAGTTACTAAAACTAAGAAGACAAAAAATAAAATCCAAGTGTTTGTTATTAAAAAAAAAAAACCCTGCATATCTAGTGAACAACTTTGATGTATAATAAGTTGTGGGAGTTATAAGGATAAAAAACAATCCTTGTCTTCAAGAGTTTGTTACATTAGTTCTTACAGCCTAATATAAGTAAATGATAATATGAGGTCATAAGTAAAATAAATACATAAAGTACTATAGGATTATAAATGGCAGCTCATAGATGGAAGCATTTGAGCAAGGTCAAAATAGGTAAAAATTTTCATTTTCAGAGTGAGGTATAGTGGGAAAAATACTACATGTAAGAGACTACTCCATTTGAAAAATTATATTTCATCAAATGTGTTAATTTCTATTGTACAGAAAAATGATTCAGTTATATACATATATATTCCTTTTCCTATTCTTTTCCATTATGATTTATCACAAGATATTGAATATAGTACCCTGTGTTATACAGTAGGACCTTGTCTATCCATTCTATATATAATAGTTTGCATCTGCTAACCCCAGACTCCTAATGCATTCTTCCCCAACCTTTCCTTCCCCTTGGCTACCACAAGTCTGTTCTCTGTGAGACTAACTCAAGTAGTTGAAGTTCCTGAAAGGTCAGTCCAAGGTCTCTTTATTCAGTCGTTTGTACAGTTTTGTATTTAACACACACTGGCCTCTGTACTCAACACTGATGTCAGAGACTAGAGCAGACTCAGTCCCTGTCCTCTTAGACCCTACAGTCTAACAGAGGAGACGGACATTCAACAAGTAATTATTATTTGCGACGAGAACATGGGGGAAAAACGACAGGCGGTTGGGGGTTTAGAGTAGGCAGAGGGGAGCCCAGGTGTAGATAATCAGCAGTGACTTCTTTGGGGAAGAAGTGACCTTTCAGCTGAGAGCTGAGGAATGAATCGGAGTTAGCCAGACAAAAGTGTGTGTGTGTGTGTTGGTGGGAAAAGCCTATTTCAGACCGAGGGAGTGGCACAGATGAAGGCCCTGAGTGTGGTAGAGCGGGTACGATACTGTTTGTAGAGCTGGTCCTTTAATGTTTTTTGGCTGCACCTAAGAATTAAACCAAGATAAAACAGCTTAACAGGAGAAAAGCATATGAATTTGTTCAAGTTTTATATAACACACGAGCCCTCAAAAGGAAACGAAGACCCAAGAATGGTAGGGCCTATATGCTATGACAAACCTAGGCAGCGTGTTGTAAAGAGACATTACTCTGCTGACGAAGGTCTGTATAATCGAGGCCATGGTCTTCCCAGTGGTCTCGGACAGTTGTGAGAGGGTAAAAGACACACCTTTTAGTGTCTTTACAACAGATCGTAAAGAAGGCAGGGTGCCAAAGACTGTCCCATACACCTTCGAACTGTGGTGCTGGAGAGGACTCCTAACAGTCCCCTGGACAGCAAGATCAAAGCAGTCAGTCTTAAGGGAAATCAACCCTGAATACTCATTGGAAGGACTGATGATGAAGCTGAAGCTCCAGTATTTTGGTCATCTGATGTGAATAGCCGACTCTTTGGAAAAGTCCGTGATGCTGGAAAAGATTCAGGGCAGAAAGAGAAGAGGGCGTCAAGGATGAGATGGCTGGATGGCATCATGCATGTAATGAATATAAACTTGGGCAAACTCTGGGAGATGGTGAGGGACAGGGAGGCCTGGAGTGCTGCAGTCCACGGGGTCGCAAAGAGATGGACACAACTGGGTTGACACAACAACAGACAACACGCTTTTACAGTAGGCTGAAGGAAGAGCACCAACTGTGGCAAAGTTAACTATGTAGGGGTCTACAGGAAGATAAGGCCTGTTTCCCCTCCTGTAAAATATCACGATGGATTAGAGGAGTGTGTTCACCAATCCTTTCATCTTCAAAGGCCTCTTATTCTTGGCTATCAGTGTACCTAGCTTTGTGGCACAAGCAGAATTTATTAAGATGGCATTCTCAGTGTGAGTTGATCTGAGACACCCAGAAGGGCCAGTGAAAGTTCTGGTGCTGTCAAGGGAAAGGATTTACAGCCACAGTTAGAGAACTGTGGTCTAGGACAGAGAACGGTAACATGCAGTCTAGGTGGCTTTGTTAGCCTCCCTGGAAACCTTCAGAGAACTCTTTGAGCCCTGCAGGCCTGGAGGTCCCACCGAGGAACTCAGATGTCCCAAAGGTCCTCCTCTCCAGAAAAGAAAATGTTGCAACCTGGAGAAGGGAAACTGGTGGATACAGAGGAACCACATCAGAAGGGTTGAGGAAAACAGTCTAGGTCCAAGGCCACTGCAGCAGATAGACTTTAGAGTGGCCCCGGTGTTCATATCCTGAATAATCCCCTTCCCTTGAATGTGGGCAGAACCTGTGAATTGCTTCTAACCCAGAGAACACAGGGAAGGTCGTAGAAGATCACTTCTAAGATTAGGTCCAATTATATGACAAAGATAATGAGATGTCACTAGTTTATAAGGTATACAAGATCCTGTATTGGACTTCCCTGGTGGTCCACTGGTAAAGAATCTGCCGCCAATGCAGAGGACGTGGGTTCATTTCCTGACCCGGGAAGATTCCACATGCCTCAGGGGGCAATTAAGCTGCTGCTGCTGCTAAGTCGCTTCAGTTGTGTCTGACTCTGTGCGACCCCATAGACAGCAGCCCACCAGGCTCCCCGGCCCTGGGATTCTCCAGGCAAGTGCACTGGAGTGGGTTGCCATTGCCTTCTCCAATGCAGGAAAGTCAAAAGTGAAAGTGAAGTCACTCAGTCGTGTCTGACTCTTAGCGACCCCATGGACTACAGCCTACCAGGCTCCTTTGTCCATGGGACTTTCCAGGCAAGAGTATTGAAGTGGGGTGCCACTGCCTTCTCCGGCAATTAAGCTAGTTCACCACAACTACTGCCCGGACCCTTAAACCTGCGAGCCACAACTGCTGAAGACAGTGTGCCAGAGCCCAAGCTCTGCAACAAGAAGTCAACGCCATGAGAAGCCTGCACGTGGCAACTAGAGAGTAGGCCCTGCTCGCTGCAAGGAGAGAAAGCCTGCTTGCAGGAAGAACCAGCATAGCCAAAAATAAGTAAAATTTAAAAAGACTGTATTACTAGCACACACTAAAGAAACTAGTGGGCCCATGGTTAGGGTCCTGTGGCAGGGTCCTGTGGGCAGCCTCTAGGAGCTCAGAGTGGCCCCTGGCCAGCAGGAAGAAAACAGGACTCCAGTACCACAACAACAGGATATGGATTCTGTCAACAGCCTGAGGCACCTGGAAGCAGATCCATCCCCAGTTGAGCCTATGATGAGAGATCATAGCCCTGCCAACTCCAGGACTGCAGCCTGCTAAAACCCTGAAGCAGAGAACCCAGGAAAATTGTGCCTGGACTTCTGACCTATGGAAACTATGAGATAATAAATGTACGCTATTTTAAGCAACAGAGTCTGGTCATTTGTTATGTGCAGTAGAAAACAAACATATCACGCCATCCTGGGATTGACAGGAACCTTCCTCTCTCGTCTTCTCTTTGCTGTTCTGTCTTTCCTTTTCTTCTGGCTAACTCTCTCCCATATTTCTTCTCTAGCTCCCTCTTGCAGAATGCAAACATGGTGCTCGGCTGAAGTCACAGCTCAGTCACATAGCTCCATGGCCGACAAGTTACTTTATCCTTCTGACCTTCACTTTCTGGATCTATAAATAGAAATACTACAAAGGGTGTAATGAAGATTAAAAGAGAATGTCCACAAGTACTTAACCGGAGTTTGTGGGCACTTTGAGCAGGGAAAACGCACAGAAGCTGGTGAAGTCTAGGGCCCAGTATGAGGTGTGAGCTCCAAGCTGGGAGACCTGAGGAGCCAGAAAGGGTGTCTTTGGCTCTCACTCACTCAGCTGACAGGGTTCAACTTGTACTGCCATGTGCCGGGCCCCGGAGAAACAGAGGACTCAGCTGTGGTCCCTGACTTCTTAGCTGACACCCTGTTCTGAGACATTGCCCTTGCTGGACCCCAGTAATAATGATGGGTTTGCATTGCACCCTCTCCACTCTTATCAGACTCCCATGATGGCTCGATTTGCTCAGCAGAAGACCTAGCGTCACATCTATCTGGATGGTCTGGATCCCACAGTGATGTGGGTGGGAGTCGATAGAAGCCACTGGAAGGTGGTGTGGGTGTGTGTGCTCAGTTGCTCAGTAGTGTCTGACCCTGTAACCCCCATGGACTGTAGCCTGCAAAGCTCCTCTGTCCATGGGATTCTCGAGGCAAGAATACTGGAGTGGGCTGCCATTCCCTTCTCCAGGGGGTCTTCCTGACCCAGGGATCAAACCCAGGTCTCCTGTGTCTCCTGCACTGGCAGATTCTTTTACCACTGAGCCGTGTGGGAAGCCTTAATAATTCCTTAGTATACAGAGGGGGAAACTGAAGCTCAGCAAAGAAGAGAATGTGCCAAAGTTAATAGGTGGACCCAGCTAGCAGTCCTTGCTGTCAGAGTTAGCAAGTGATGAGGAAGCCCAGTGCAGACAGAAGGAATGTAAAAGGACAAGGGTGGGGGAAGAGGGTGTAGTTCCTAAGTGGTTTACAAAGGTAGAGAGGGAGGAGAGGGACATAGTTAGAAGAAAACACTTTAGTGGGCTGGCTTAAAATGAACAAACCCATGGTAGAAGAGGTAAGGTGACGTGGTCAGGTGGTGGTGGAGAACCTTGAATATTCCGCTAAGGAGCTGGAGTGAAGCCGTAAGAGTGAGGAGTGGGTGACGAGCTAATCTCATTTTCAAAGACAACAGGCACAGTGTGACAATGCTCTGGTGCCCTCACGACCAGAGGAGACGGAGCTGGTGACTTCTAGGAGATTGGTGGGATGGTTCTCCTGGGTGTGGGTCTCCTCCTCATGCCTCCTCCACTGCCTCTCTTGGTTTCCTTATTTCCTTCCCTCTAGGACATATATGCCCTCCCACAGGGGCAGAAGCTTAATCTCCTGATGCTTATTGTTGTGGTTCAGTGGCTCAGTTATTTCTGACTCTGTGACCCCTTTGACTGCAGCACACCAGGCTTCCCTGTCCTTCATCATCTAGAGTTTTCTCAAACTCATTTCCATTGAGTTGATCATGGCATCCAGCCATCTTATCCTCTGTCTCCCCTTTAGCTCCATCTTCCCCAGATCAGGGTCTTTTCCAGTGAGTTGGCTCTTCGCATCAGGTGGCCAAAGTATTGGAGCTTCAGGTTCAGCATCAATCCTTCCAATGCATACTCCAGGTTGATTTCCTTTAGGATTGACTGGTTTGATCTCCTTGCTGTCCAAGGGACTCTCAAGAGTCTTCTCCAGTACCACAGTTTGAAAGCATCAATTCTTAGGCACTCAGACTTCTTCAGGGGCTTCCCTGGTGGTTCAGGGGTTTCCCTGGTGGTTCAGATGGTAAAGAATCTGCTTGCAATGAGGGAGACCTGGGTTCGATCCATGGTTTGGGAAGATCCCCTGGAGGATGGCATGACAACCTACTCCAGTGTTCTTGCCTGGAGAATCCCCATGGAAAGAGGAGCCTGGCGGGCTACAGTCCATGGATTTGAAAAGAGTCAGACATGACTGAGAGACTAAGCACACAGCACAGCACAGCTGAGACTTCAGACAGTAAAGAATCTGCCTGCAATGAAGGAGACTTGGGATCAATCTTTGGGTTGGGAAGATCCACTGGCAAAGGAAATGGCAACCCACTCCAGTTACCTTGCCTGGAGAACTCCATGGACAGAGGAGTGTGGTGGCTACAGACCTTGGAGTCACAAAGAGTCAGGCAGGACACATCGCAGCCCTCTTTGTGGTCCAATCCTCATATCCATACGTGACTACTGGAAAAACCATAGCTTTGATTATGTGGACCTTTCTCAGCAAAGTGATGTCTCTGCTTTTTAATATGCTGTCTAGGTTGGTCATAGCTTTTCTTCCAAGGAGCAAGCATCTTTTTAATTTCATGGCTGCAGTCACTATCTGCTGTGATTTTGGGGCCCAAGAAAATGAAGTCTGTGACTGTTTCCATTGTTTCCACATCTATTTCCCATGAAGTGATGGGACCAGATGCCATGGTCTCAGTTTTTTGAGTTGAGTTTTAAGCCAGCTTTTTCACCCTCCTCTTTCACTTTCATCAAGAAGCTCTTTAGTTCCTCTTCACTTTCTGCCATATGAGTGGTATCATCTGCATATCTGAGGTTATTGATACTTCTCCCGGCAATCTTGGTTTCAGCTTGTGCTTTATTTGGCCTGGCATTTCACATCTGTACTCTGCATGTAAGTTAAATAAACAAGGTGAGAATAGATAGCCTTGATATACTCCTTTCCCAATTTGAAAGCAGTCCAGCTCCATGTCCAGTTCTAACTGTTGCTTCTTGGCCTGCATACAGATTTCTCAGGAGGCAGGTCAGATGGTCTGGTATTCCCATCTCTTTAGGAATTTTCCACAGTTTATTGTGATGCACACAGTCAAAGGCTTTGGCTTAGTCAATAAAGCAGAAGTAGATGTTTTTCTGGAACTCTCTTGCTTTTTTGATGATCCAGCGGATGTTGGCAATTTGATCTCTGGTTCTTCTCCCTTTTCTAAATCCAGCTTGAGCATCTGGAAGTTCTCGGTTCACATACTGTTGAAGCCTGGCTTGGAGAATTTTGAGCATTACTTTGCTAGCGTGTGAAGTGAGTGCAATTGCGTGGTAGCTTGAGCATTCTTTGGCATTGCCCTTCTTTGGGATTGGAATGAAAGCTGTCCTTTTCCAGTCCTGTGGCCACTGGTGAGTTTTCCAAATTTTCTGGCATCTTCAGTGCAGCACTTTAACAACATCATCCTTTAGGATTTGAAATAGCTCAGCTGGAATTCCATCACCTCCACTAGCTTTGTTCGTAGTGATGCTTCCTAAGGCCCCCTTGACTTCACGTTCCAGGATATCTGGCTCTAGGTGAGTGATCACACCATTGTGACTATCTGGGTCATTAAGACCTTGTACAGTTCTTCTGTGTATTCTTGCTGCCTCTCCTTAATATCTTCTGCTTCTGTTAGGTCCTTACCATTTCTGTCCTTTATTGTGCCCATCTTTGCATGGAATGTTCGTTTGGTATCTCTAATTTTTTTGATGAGATCTCTAGTTTTTCCTATTCTATTGTTTTCCTCTATTTCTTTGCATTGTTAACTCAAGAAGGCTTCCTTCTCTCTCCTTGCTATTCTCTGGAACTCTGCATCCAGATGGGTATATCTTTCTTTTTCTCCTTTGCCTTTTGCTTCTCTTCTTTTCTCAGCTACTTGTAAGATGTCCTCAGACAATAATTTTACCTTTTTGTATTTCTTTTTCTTGGGGATGGTTTTGATCACCACCTCCTGTACTATGTTACAAACCTCCATCCATAGTTCTCCAGGCACTCTGCCTATCAGATCTAATCCCTTGAACCTATTTATTACTTCCACTATATAATCATAAGCGATTTGATTTAGGTTGTACCTGAATGGCCTAGTGGTTTTCCCTACTTTCTTCAATTTAATTTTGAATTTTGCAATAAGGAGCTCATGATCTGGTTCAAGGTCAGCTCCTGTCTTTTTTTTTTTTGTCTGACTGTATAGAGCTTCTTCATCTTTGGTTGCAAGGAATATAATCAGTCTGATTTCTGTGTTGGCCATCTGGTGATGTCCATGTGAAGAGTCAGCTCTTGTGTTGTTAGAATCGAGTGTTTTCTATGACCAGTGCGTTTTCTTGGCAAAACTGTTAGCCTTTGCGCTGCTTCATTTTATACTCCAAGGCCAAACCTGCCTGTTACTTCACATATCTCTTGACTTCCTACTTCAGTCCCCTATGAGGAAAAGGACATTTTTTTTTGGTGTTAGTTCTAGAAGGTCATGTAGGTCTTCACTGAACTGTTTAACTTCTTTGGCATTAGTGGTTGGGTCACAGACTTGGATTACTGTGATGTTTGTTATTTCTGGATAATAAATTCTCATATCTACAAGTGAGCCATGATAATTTTTCAACTAATGTATAAGTCTGTGTTCTGAGTCCCTGCATTACTAGAAGAACAGTGATGTCCATTAATAGTTGAGAACACAGGTTTTAAAATCAGACCTAGTTCATGTTGCTTAAACTCTCCGTTCCTCGGTTTATTGATCTGTAAAGTTGGGAGAATAGTTATAGCTATTTCAAGGCAAACACTGTTGCCAGTTTGGCAGTGAACAAAGCATGAGAGCACCTGGGGTGTTCTCTAACACTAGCCATCCCATATGGCCAGAGAATTCTCACCAAGTGAGGTCGTTGGATGCCAGAAGCCCCTTCATGTCCCTCAAAAGTGGGGGATGTACGTAGGGAACAGTATGCAATATCACGGAGCAAGGAACAGTTCTTCAACAGCTATTCAACTTAGTATCAAGCAAGAAAAAAGAACTACGAGATGCCTAGAACAATAGAATCTGTGTAAACTAAAACTTGGACACAGTGCTACTTTAAATGCAGGGAAGGTTAGAGGGGTTGTACCTGGGGAGAAAGTAAAGACAAGAGAACCTTGCCCAGCTGGTGACACACAGCAGACAGGGGAATGCTTGTGATTGCAAAGTCCAATTACTGCCCTTCACCCGCCTTCGCAAAGAACACTACCCCAAAGAGAAACAAAACAAAATATAACACGACCAAGAAAATACAAGGCTCAATCAACGTGTTCTTGCCAGCAACTCCTGTGTACTTGGCTTGAGTCAGCAGGACCCCCAACTCCACCAGCAGCTGCAGAGCAGTTGCGCAGGGGGGCGCCAAGCCATCCTCTGGGCCTCTCTTCTGTCCCCTCCCCTCCTCTCTGCCGCCCCCACCCCTCAGTTCCTCCTTTCTAGGAGGCAGGACACCCTAAGCCAAATTGGAATTGGCTCCGCTGCCCCAGCCACTAGAACCTTGCCAGGACACTCAGCCTGGGAGGAAAATCAGGCATTTTAAAGCTCTAGTCGGGGATTGGCTTGCTGGCACTTAGTTCTACCCTTGAACAAGTCCCTTTTCTTTCCTCACAGCCCCAGGCCACTAAATCTGGGGCTGAGGGGACCGATGTAGACGCAGAATCCCTTCACAATTACGGTGGGGGAGTGGCAGGTAAGATAGTCATCTACCAAAGGATTTAGGCTTGGGGAGCCTCTACTGGGTGGCAGGAACTTTGGGGTCCAGTCCTCAAACACACTGAGCAACCTGCCTCCCCCTTACTGGTTTTGGGGTAGGAGATAAACGGGGTCCTGGGCCAGACAGCTGGTGTTTGTCAGTGGAGTAAAACTGAAGCTTCTCACCCAGACCCGCCAAGGACAAAGCTAGTGTCAGTAAATGAGCTCTGCTGGAATAAAGAGGTAAGATGATCACCCCTGAGGTCAAGAAAAATGTCCTTGTCTACACATGTGCAGGAAGGCTTTTTAGGGATCAAGAACAGCGGGTTACCACCCCATAGTAAGCGTGGACACACCCTCATAGGTCTCTGCAGTGGGATCCATCTTAGCAAAAAGTTGCCCAGGCATGCTGGGGAGGTTCTAGGACCAGTCAGTTGTGAAGAAACAAGATAATTTGCCATATATAAACACCCAAAGGCTGTCCTTTATAAGTGATTAACTCACCTCTTTACTGGCCTCCTCCTCCTCAGAGAGGCCCCTGACACCCTTTCTCTCTGGCTGTGTATTTCTGCCTAGATTTTCTGGCTTAAATATAGCTGCTTCTCTGTGTGCGCTTCCATATGTTGTGCTGTGTCTGTAATAATAAGTTTTGTACCTGTTTTTACAGTCTTTGCCTCCTTGAAACGTTCTTGTTTTCAAATAGGGCCAAGGCCACTTTCCTTCTAGCCTCTCCTCTCTGGTGGTCTAGCAGCTGCTTCCTGGTTTTCATCCAGGCTACCTAGGTTCAATTTCTGGGTAGGGAGCTAAGATCTCTCTCAGGACCTCTCACTGCTTTCTCTCTCTGAGATCAGTTGCAGTCTACCTCCCTGTAGAGGGAGTACTGGCCATGGGTCCCGACCGGGCAAAAGCACCAGGCATGCCAGGCCTGCCGGAGCTCACCCCAGCCGCCTTCCCGGCGGGCTCTCGGCACTTACCCCTGTCTGGACCCGCCAGAGCGCACACCTGGATCTCCCGGCCTGCAGCCCCGGCGTTGGAGGAGCGGCCGCGGGTCTCAAGCGGCCTGCAGGGGCGAGGAAAGCGCAGGGTGCTGGTCAGGGCGCGCAGCATTGCGGCCCGCTCTGGGAACGGCCACTCAGCCCTCCGCCGCCGCCTCCGGCTGAAAGCTCGCCGCTCTGCCCCAGGCGTTCGCAAACTGCTCCTCCTACGGGCCGAGAGCCCGGCGGCTCCCTGACCCTGCAGGAAACCGGAAGACACGGGTAAGGAGAAAGCCCGGCTCTGCTGTGTGCTTTTGGACAAGGCTGCCCACCTAAGGGCCAAAATTTTAAACTGTAAAGAGCTGGTAATAAAAGTGATAAGTGCCAAAGATAAAGAAAGCCGAAAGCTAAAGTAGTGAGAACAGATTTTAATAAGTAATCAGTTCAGTTCAGTCACTCAGTCGTGTCCGACTCTGTGACCCCATGAACCGCAGCACGCCAGGCCTCCCTGTCCATCACCAACTCCCAGAGTCCACCCAAACCCATGTCCATTGAGTCGGTTATGCCATCCAGCCATCTCATCCTCTGTTGCCCCCTTCTCCTCCTGCCCTCAATTCTGACCAGAATCAGGGTCTTTTCCCATGAGTCAGTTCTTCTCATCAGGTGGCCAGAGTATTGGAGTTTCAGCTTCAACATCAGTCCTTCCAATGAACACCCAGGACTGATCTCCTTTAGGATGGACTGGTTGGATCTCCTTGCAGTCCAAGGGACTCTCAAGAGTCTTCTCCAACACCACAGTTCAATAGCAGCAATTCTCTGCGCTCAGCTTTCTTTATAGCCCAACTCTCACATCCGTACATGATTACTGGAAAAACCATAGTTTTGACTAGATGGATCTTTGTCAGCAAAGTAATGTCTCTGCTTTTTAATATGCTGTATAGGTTGATCAGAGCTTTTTTTCCAAGGAGCAAGCGTCTTTTAATTTTATGGCTGCGGTCATCATCTGCAGTGATTTTGGAGGCCCCCCTCCCCAAATAAAGCCTCACTATTTCCATTGTTTCTCCATCTATTTGCAATGAAGTTATGGGGCTGGATGCCATGATCTTCATTTCTAAAAGTTGAGTTTTAAGCCAACTTTTTTCACTCTCCTCTTTCACTTCCATCAAGGAGCTCTTTAGTTCTTTGTTTTCTGCCATAAGGGTGGTGTCATCTGCATATCTGAGGTTATTGATATTTCTCCCAGTCCTTGTTATTAATCAATAGTAGGCTGTTGCAAAAGTCCAGTGTGAAGTAACTTTATACACATGTGACTCAGTGTATTAAGGGGATTATAAGGGAATAGGAAGGATGGTGAGTAGGGACTCAGTACAGTAGACCCTTGATGTCCCTGGGGGATTGGTTCCAGAATTTTTTTTGGATACCAAAATCCATGGATGCTCAGTCCCCTTAGTTATCACACTGTATCTGGGGAGGCAGAACCCACAGATGCCAAGCACCAGCCGAAGGGTCAGGAAAGTGAAAATTTACAAAAAGTGGGAAGAGAGGAGTTTAGGGAAAACCATCTGGATCTGCTCAGTGGCTCTTATCCAAGCTTAGGGTCCTGCCCTCCCACAGAGACTAGGAGACCAGCCTTATATTCAAGTGTTGGCTGGAGGAAGCAGTGAATTCTTTTGATGGCCTGAAGTTTGCCAAGTCAGGCACTTTAAATGGAGCCTCACCCTCCTAGGGACCTGGCCTTGAGCAAGTTAGAACTCATAAAAATTATCTTAGTGTCGAAGTCTTTTAGGCCAAGATTTAGACCTAGTAGAGAAGAGGAATCGGAGGAGCTTGAATAGAATTTGGTGAAGGAGAGAATCTTTGTCAATGGTTACAAGAGTGTTTGCCTTAAACTTTCAAAAATGAGGCAGTTAACTCCAGGAAAAACAAAGCAAAACAAAATTGTTCAATGAAGCACAAGTAATCATAATATACAACCTGGCCCTGTAATAAGCAACAGTATCTTAATAAGGTAAGCACTACGTACTGATTTAATTTAAAACTTGTGTTTCCAGTGTATAAGGAGGATGGGGAACTGTAAATATAAAAGCGAGGTGGTCTAAGAGACCTAATTCTCATTGTTCCTTATTGGAGACTAGGATACAATTTCTTAAACTGGTAAGTCAAGAAACAATAGTATCAGAATATTTAGAAATGTGACGTTTTAAAAGAACTATTTATAAGAATTGAAAATGGATAGTTTGGGAGCAAGTAAAACTAGTGCCCAGTCAGTTCAGTTCAGTCGCTCAGTCATGTCTGACTCTTTGCAACCAGTGAGTGGAGGGTAACAGATTGCTGTTTTTATTAAAGGCTTAGGTTTTTATTTTTTTGCATTTCTTTGCTCTAGAATTTCTTTTTCTTTCAATTACCTAACTCCTACTCATCCTTAAATACCCCATTTAAATATCAGTTTCTCTGGGAAGCCATTCTAGCCTTCTGAGGCTGGGTAGTTGTCTCTCCCAGGTCATTCTGTACTTAGTGCCCTGTTGTGTAATCGCCTGCCTTCCATTACATAAGTTCCCTGAGGGTACAAACTGTGTATTATTTATTATCAGAGTCCAGCGACACTGATAGATACTCAGTTTGTTTTTGTTTAAATGCCTAGATGAATGAATTTTTGTGAGAGACTATCACCATAGTGTTTCCTTTTGTTATCTTCTATATTTCTAGTTCACAAAGCCTGAAGTTGAGAACTTGAGAGACTACCCTGACTTGGCAAAGGAAGCAGGTAAAATAGAACATTTAGATCTTTGAACATTGTAGTTAATTGTGTGGTCTGTCATGATTGTGGAGCAGCCTTGCAACCTTCAGAGGAAGCTTGATCAAAGGAGATGTTTTATTTTCAGGGCCAAGGAGTCTAAGCTTAAGTATCAGTTGTGTAAGGGAAATTCTGGTTTCAGGAGATCAAATTGCCAACATTCAATGGATCACAGAGAAAGCGAGGGAATTCCAGAAAAACATCTACTTCTGCATCGTTGACTACGTGAAAGCCCTTTACTGTGTGGATCACAGCAAACTGTGGAAAATTCTTCAAGAGATGAGAATACCAGACCACCGTACCTGTCTCCTGAGAAACCTGTATGCGGGTCAGGAAGCAACAGTTGGCACCTTACATGGAACAATGGACTGGTTCAAATTGGGAAAGGAGCATGACAAGGCTATTTATTGTCATCCAGTTTATTAAACCTATATGCAGAGTACATAATTCAAAATGCTGGATTGGATGAATCACAAGCTGAAATCAACATTGCCAGGAGAAATACCAGCAACCTCAGATATGCAGATGATACCACTCTAAAGGCAGAAAATGAGGCACTAAAGAGCCCCTTGATGAGAGTGAAAGAGGAGAAAGAAAAAACTGGCTTAAAACTCAACATTCAAGAAACTAAGATCATGGAATCCGGTCCCATCACTTCATGGTAAATAGAAAGAGAAAAGGTAGAAGCAGTGACAGATTTTATTTTCTTGGGCTCCAGAATCACTGTGGACAGTGACTGCAGCCATGAAATTAAAAGACACTTGTTCCTTGGAAGGAAAGCTATGACAATCGTAGACAGCATATTAAAAAGCAGAGACATTGCTTTGCCGACAAAGGTCTGTATAAACAAAGCTGTGTTTTTTCCAGTAGTCATGTACGGATGTGAGAGTGGGAACATAAAGAAGGCTCAGTGCTAAAGAATTGATGTTTTCAAATTGTGGTGTTGGAGAAGATTCTTGAGAGTCCCTTGGACAGCAAGGAGATCAAACCAGTCAATCCTAAAGGAAATCAGTCCTGCACTGGAAGGACTGATGCTGAAGTTGAAGCTCCAAAACTTTGGCTACCTTATGTGAAGGGCTGACTCATTGGAAAAGACCCTGATGCTGGGAAAGATTGAAGGCAAACAGAGAAGAGGGTGGCAGAGGATTAGATGGTTAGATAGCATCACTGACTCAAGGGACATGAATTTGAGCAAACTCTGGGAGATAGTGAGGGACAGGGAATCCTGGCGTAGTACAGTCCATGGGGTCACAGAGTCGGACATGACTTAGTGACTGAACAACAAAGGCTTCCCACACATGTAGACCTTGGTTTGGTTGTTAAATCATCATTTGGTTGTTAACTCTTCTCCTCTTGACTGTTGCCTCCAAACAGCTTATACTTTTCTTTGAACTAGGAAATGCTTTAATCAGTTTTTCTATGTATTTTTTGTTCTATTTCTTTTAGTTAGTTAAAAGTGGTTACTATAAAAATATATGGATAGAATATTTTGATTATAAGATGGTAATGTTGAGATGAAGTTATTAAGTTTGAATTTACCTCTGGAATTGTCTAATAACAAGAAATTCAGCTTGATTGCCTCTGTTTACTGATTACAATTTACTTCTTATGTAGACATCATTAGGAAAATGAAGTCAATTTAAAAGAAGGAATTTTTATGTAGGATATACTTTTAAAACTTAGCTTTGTTTTTATAAAACCCCTTGATTCCAATTGTGAGAAGTGAGCGGGAGGTGAGAAGGGCAAAAGGGTGACCCTGCTCACATATGTGATGTAGTTCTAGGTGAGTATGTTCACCTTCAGCCTACATCAGTCATGTTCAGTTGAACATGTATCTAAGCATGACTTGGCAGGGAAGCTCCTGAGATACTATAAATGATTTGTTCTCAGCCTTCTGGACTTGTTTGTCAGCTGTGGTGCTGAGGCAAGAGAATTGGTTTAATGGAAGTCTTACCCGCTAATTCTCCAAACTGGTTTTAGGAGGGGGTTCTGCTACCTTCCCCGCCCTCATTATTTCCTAAATGCATAGTGTGGAGGGAAGCACAACTGGCAGAATTGTGTCCTGTCACATTATTTAGAGACTTGTTACTCTTCACACAGTCCTGCCCATCTTCTTTCCCTCAGAGAAAGGTTAGGAATCCCTCTGCAGCTAAATGCAAAGTGGTAAAGCAACACCATGTAATTCTCTGAAACTGTTTCCCATATTAATAGTTACTTCTGTGCTTCCTTTGTTTTCTAACCCCTTTAACATTTTTACTTAACAATGATTTAAATCTGAAAATATATGAAGACAACCTGGTGTTAGGAGAAAATGTTCATCAAGTATTAAGGAGTGCATCCCAGTCACTTGGGAAGATTCAGTCAAAGACTGGGGTGCAGATCTCAGAGCCTTTGCCCTCTAGTAGGGAAAATAAGGCAAGTTCCCATGCATGGTGAGTAGACCTTGGGAGGTGCAAGATGCTTTGGCCACTTAAGGGTCAGAGCACAGGCTAAACCTTATACCTTTTCATATAACTCATTCTTTCCTACTGATTATAAGAGCAGTGTTTGTTTTATTGGAACACATGCGAGTGTGCTAAGTCACTTCAGTCATGTCCAACTCTTTGCGACCCCATGGCCTGTATCCCACCAGGCTCCTATGTCCATGGGATTCTCCCTGCAAAAAATACTAGAGTGGGTTGCCATGCCCTTCTCCAGGGGATCTTCCTGACCCAGGGATCAAACCTGTGTCTCCTGTACCTCTTGCATTGCAGGCAGATTCTTTACTGCTGAGCCACCGAACACAAAAATGTATAATAATGAAAGCAAAATTTGTGACCCAAGCCTAGCTACTGTTAACATCTTGGTGTGTTCTACTTTAATTTTTTTTTTTCTATTGCTATCTGGGATCATATTCTAAATGTAGTTTTGTATCATGATTTCTAAAACATTATTATGAGCATTTCTCCTGTCACTTAAACTGAAAAAAAATTAAATTTGCATGTTTCTTTGTATATTTATGACATAATTAAGTTTTTTAAGATATCTATTTATTTTTAATTGAAGGATAATTGCTTTATAATGTGTTGGTTTCTGTCATACATCAGCCCGAATCAGCCATAGGTATGCACATGTGCCTTTCCTCTTAAACCTCCCTTCCACCTCCCACCCCGTCCTACCTGGCTAGGTTGTCACAGAACAGGCTGAACTCCCTGTGCTACATAGCAGCTTCCAATTAGCTATGTGTTTTATACACAGTTACATACATATTTCAGTGTTACTCTCTCAGTTTGTCTGACCCTCTCCTTCCCCTGCTGTGTCCATAAGTCTGCTCTCTATGTTTGGGTCTCTATCCTGTCCTGCAAATAGGTTCATTGTTTTTCTAGTTTTCATATATACTAAGTTAGCTTAAAGCTCAACATTCAGAAAACTAAGATCATGGCATCCAGTGCCATCACTTCATGGCAAAAGGATGGGGAAACAGTGGTTGACTTTATTTTTCTGGGCTCCAAAATCACTGCAGATGGTGATTGCAGCCATGAAATTAAAAGATGCTCACTCCTTGGAAGGAAAGTTATGACCATCCTAGATAGCATATTAAAAAGCAGAGACATTACTTTGTCAACAAACATAGTCAAGGCTATGGTTTTTCCAGGGGTCATATATGGATGTGAGAGTTGGACTGTAAAGAAAGCTGAGTGCAGAAGAATGTATGCTTTTGAACTGTGGTGTTGGAGAAGACTCTTGAGAGTCCCGTGGACTGCAGGGAGAGCCAACCAGTCCATCCTAAAGGAGATCAGTCCTGAGTGTTCATTGGAAGGACTGATGTTGAAGCTGAAACTCCAGTACTTTGGCCACCTGATGTGAAGAGCTGACTCATTGAAAAAGGGGATGACAGAGGATGAGATGATTGGATGGCATCACCGACTCAATGGACTATATACTACTGAACTATATACTACACATTGATACACGATATTTGTTTTTCTCTTTTTGACTTACTTCATTGTGTATAACACTATCCTATCATTTTTGTTGTATATTCGCTTTACAACTTTTTGATATTTTAGAAGAATTGTAGTGAACATCTTCAGTTCAGTTCAGTTCAGTGGCTCAGTTGTCTCCAACTCTGCGACCTCATGAACTGCAGCATGCCAGGCCTCCCTGTCCATCACAAACTCCAGGAGTCTACCCAAACTCATGTCCATTGAGTCGATGATGCCATCCAACCATCTCATCCTCTGTAGTCCCCTTCTCCTCCTGCCCTCTATCTTTCCCAGCATCAGAGTCTTTTGAAATGAGTCAGCTCTTCGCATCAGGTGGCCAAAGTATTGGAGTTTCAGCCTCAACATCAGTCCTTCCAATGAGCACTCAGGACTGATCTCCTTTAGGATGGACTAGTTGGATCTCCATGCAGTCTGAGACTTTATTGGAAAGGGGTGCCCAGGTAGAGAGCAGTAGGGTAAAGGAACCCAGGAGAACTGCTCTGCCATGTGGCTCGAAGTCTCGAGTTTTATGGTGATGGGATTAGTTTCCAGGTTGTCTTTAGCCAACCCTCCTTTAATTGGCCAAAGACTCAGAATCTTTCCTGGTGGCACACACATGGCTCAGCCAAGACGGATGCCAGTGAAAATGATTCTGGGAGGTGGTCAGACATGTGGTATCTCCTTTTGACTTTTCCCAAACTCTTCCAGTTAGTGGTGGCTTATTCTGTGTTCTTTACCAGGACCTCCTGTCATAAAATACCTCACACAAATGACTACGGTGCCTGGCCAGAGTGTGCGGTTTCAGTCAGTGTGCTTCCCCAACAGTAATTGTTTTAATGGAGTTTATTTATAGTAATTGTTTAACATTAAAACAATTCTATCATCTGTACCATTTCTATTGATTAATTAATCCACTCTTTATAAGTTGTACTCTCCTGTCATTGCATGCCTCATAACTTGTGATTGAATGTTAGGCATTACGAATTTTACTTCGTTGGGTATTAACAGAATTTTTATATAGGAGTTTGTTCTGGGAGAGTTGTTTTTTAGAAGTGGTTTGATCCTTTTGAGATTTGCTTTTATGTTTTGTTAGAATCCAGAACAGTGTTTATTATTCCAAAGCTGAACTGATGCTGCCATTCAAACTGTAACCTCAGGATTCCACTGATGCTCTTTGTGTTAGGAGATCTTTCCATTGTGGTTTTGAGAATAAAACTATTCCTGGCCCCATGGGAACTATTTTCGGAGTGCTCTCCCTGTCTTCTCTCCATTACTCTTCTCTGTGAGTTCTTTCAGAGATCCCTGTACTAAGCTTTATGTTGTCCGTTGTCTGAAAACAGTCACTTTGTATATTTTGTTCAGGTTTTTAAATGTTTAAGACATAAGGGTAAATCTGTAGTCCATCATGACTACAAGCATAAGTATATATAATTGTTTTGATTAACATTCATTTTCAACTTAGAAAAGAAAATTTTCTTATTAAAATTTTTTTATATTTCTTTTGACAGAAAAAATTCCACTGATGGAAATCCAAACATAATTTTATATACGTATTTTAAAGATTTCTGTGTTCACAGATTCTCAGAAAACATTTATAAACTCATTTTATCTTTATCCTTTGGATTGGCAAGCTGATATCATATCTAACTAAATAATTTTCCTTGTGTAAGCCTATTCTTTCTTAATCTCATATTTATTCATTTGTTTGGCTGCAGGATCCTTGATCTTCATTATGGTGTGTGGGCTCTTATAGTTACAGTGTGTGCATTCCAGTTCCCTGAGTATATTGACTAAAATGATGCACAATTTGAGAGTTGTGAGTTAAGTTTTATTTGGGGCATAATCAGGACTGCAGCCCAGGAGGGGGCACCTCAGATAGCTCTGAGAGACTGCTCCAAAGAGGCAATCAGGGAAGGTCAATATATAAGATTTCAGTGATGTGGGAGTTCAGTACAGTCAAGCTTACTTTACAAAAAGTTTTCTGCTAGTTGGGAGGAGCTGATGTCACCTTGAAGGGATTTACTGCTTTTCTAGATATGAAGAGATAGAAAGGTTGTTATCATGAAATCAATTCCTGAAAAGGTCTAACTATCTAAACGCCTGTTCCACCAGATTCCCTGGAGCACAGAGAGCCTCTCTCCACCCTGAGCTCTCGCTCTAGGGGAAGTGCTAAAGGTCGACAGCTGCAGCAGCGCAGGTTCGATCTCCACAGAGACAGAGGGCAGATGCTCTGTTATTGTCGTCCTGTTGCTGGCAAATGCTTTTGGCAAGTGCCAGTTTGTAGTGTTCAGGCTGAAAGCTGTCCCCCTGCATTGGGAGTGTGGACTCTTAGCCACTAGACCACCAGAGGAGCCCCTCTTAATCATTTTTACTTATTTGAGTTCTTTTTTAAATTGGAGAATTGGGAAGATCCCCTGGAGACGGGCAGGGCAACCCAGTCCAGTATTCTTGCCTGGAGCATCCCATGGACAGAGGAGCCTGGCAGGCTACTGTCCATGAGGTCACAGAGAGTCAGACACGACTGAGCAGCCAACACACACACACAGTTGATTATAATGTTATGCCAATCACTGCTACAAAGCAAAGTGACTCAATTATACACACATATACACACTATTTCATGTTCTCTTCCATTATGATTGATCACAGGATATTGAATGTAGTTCTCTCTGCCATACATTAGGATCTTATAAACATAACATCTACCAACCCCAAACTCCCAGTCCATCCTCTCCCTCCCCACTTCCCTTTGGCAGCCACAAGTCTGTTCTCTAGTTCTTTGAGTCTGTTTCTGCTTTGTAGATAGGTTCGTTGTAATATATTTTAGATTCCATATATAAATGGAATCATATGGTATTGTCTTTCCTTTCTGATTTGCCTCAGTTGGTCTGATAATCTGTAGTTGCATCCATGTTGCTACAAATAGCATTATTTCACACATTTTTTGTGGCTGAGTAGTATTCCATTGTATACATTTACCACATCTTCCTTATTCATTCATCTGTTGATGGACATTTACGTTGTTTCCATGTTTTCTCTATTGTGAACAATGCTGCTATGAACATAGGAGTGCATGTATCTGTTTGAATTATAGTTTTGCCTGGGTATATTCCCAGTAGTGGAATTGCTGGATTATATGGTAGTTCTGTTTTTAGTTTTCTGAGAAGCCTCCATAGTGTTTTTCACAGTGGCTGTACCAACTTACATCTTCACCAACAGGATAAGTATGAGGGTACCCTTTTCTCCACAGCCTCTTCAGAATTTGTTATTTGTAGATTGTTAAATTTTTTTTTTTTAAATTTTTATTTAGCTGCACTGCCTGGCCTTTGGGATCTTAGTTCCCTGACAAGGGAATGAACCTGTGACCCTGCAGTGAAAGCACGGAGTCCCCACCACTAGGCCACCAGGGAATTCCCTGTTTGTAGACTTTTTAATGATGGCCATTCTGACTAGTGTGAGGTGGTACCTCATTGTGGTTTTGATTTGCATTTCTCTAATAATTAGTGGTGTTATTACTAATTATTAGTAATGTGTAACTAGTAGTTATTAATAATTACTTAATGATTAGACATATGAAAACACATCTTTTCATACCATTTGCTTTAGAACCCCTTTGTGGACCTCAAAAAAAATCTTCATTAATTTCATTCAACAATTATTTATGGAATGTTAACTATATAGCAGGGCATATGCTAGGCATTGGATACCTATACAGAAGTATATGAAGAAGAATTCCTGTCCTCTGGGTGTTCATAGTCTAGTTGGTAAACTGGCAAGAAACAGCCTCCCCTTTGTAAAATATTTTCAGTGGGAACTGTGTTCCTCTATTCTAGAGCCATGGAAACAGATGTGATTGCACTCTGGGTATCACTTTATCCTAATCGTAGTTCACTTTTTCTCAAATACCCAAACCTGCTCCTGCCTTAGGGACTTTGTTCTTGCTGTTCCATCTGCCTAGAATGCTCCTCTCCCCAACTTATCCAAATGACTTACTTGTACTCCTTCATATCCCTGCTGAAATCTCACTTTATCAATGTGCTCGCCGTAGACTCTTTTCTACAACATAGCACTTGCCTCCTTCAATCTTTATCCTTTTATTTGAGTTTGTTATTATTAGCATTATTATTTATATTTTAGTTACTTTCATCCTCATTACTTTCTGTCCTCTCTTCCTTCAAATATAAATGCTAGATGAAAAGGGACTTTCTCTCTTTTATTGTTTTATCCCCAGCATCTTGAGTAGTTATTTGCACATAATGGGATTCTTTATACATGTTTCTTTTTTCCTACTTAAAAATTATTTATTTTCAATTGAATGACTGATTTTATTCATATCGTCAACTTTTGGCTAGCTCCACACTTCAAATAAGCAAATGTATTAGTAACACTGTAATAGTTGAAAGAGATACCTATCATGTCAACTACTTATTAAAATTTCTTTTCACCTCTCTTGGTCTCCAAATAGCACTAATCCAATGGATAAACATCTTGAAGTCCTGATCAATAAGTATGGATTATCTGCCCACCCAGTTGCTTCTCAGATGTTTGGGTCTGCTGGAAAAGAGCACATGGAAAAATATGGAATGTTAAAAAACTTTAAGGCTTAATTTTAGTTATATGCACATATTTACTAAGGAACTGTGGAGGATGCCAGTTTGTAAAAAATATGAAATAGTTTTTCAATTAAATTTAAATTGTCTGTGTAGAATTTAGTTGTAAAGTATTTATACAAATGACATCATATGGGAAGTATCTAGAATGTTCCAAAACAAGACACTGAAATAGGAAAAATAACATAAATCTTGTCTCCTTTAACCATGGACTATAAATTGAGGCTTATTAGTTCTGAGTGTGGTATTCTCAGTACTTGGATCCATCAGGAGTCCATCATCATTTGTCAATCCATAGTGTTTTATTTTAAATTAAATTAATTATTTTTTGGCTACACTGCATCTTCTTTGCTGCACAGACTTTCTCTAGTTTTGGCAAGTAGGGGCTACTCTCTAGTTGAGTGCATGGGGCTTTTACTGAGATGGCTCCTCTTGTTGCAAAGCATGGTTCTGGGGTGCGTGGGTCCTCAGCAGTGGTGGCACATGGGTTTAGCTGCCCCATGCCACGTGGACTCTTCCCAGACCAGGGATCGAGCCCATGTCCTCTGCATTGGTCGGTGAATATTTAACCACTGAGCTACCAAGGAAGTCACATAATGTTTTGGGAGAATTAAATTGCATAGCGGATTTTTATTTTGTAGCTGAGCATCGTAGCTTTTTGACTGATCAGTGATTGATCTGCACTAGCCAGTTAGTTAAAGCATGGGGTAATGCAAAAAGAGGTTTGTTTTTTTTAAATTGTTATTATATGACTGTGAACTAGTGCCTTGTGTTCTGTGAGATGAGAAAGAAAATAGTTGTGCTTGAAAGTAAAATATTCCTATTCTTTGCAGGAAAAATATCCCAGGTTTGATAGCCATGATCAAGTAGTCCAAAAGGAAAGAAATCTTCAAGGAAGAATGGTAGGATGGCGTAGAGGAGACTGACAGTTTGGGGCCATGGGAATTTTCTTCCTTGTAGCTATTTGTTACCAATTTAAACTCCGTTCACTCCAGTCTGGCTTCCCCTCTTTCTCAACACTACCACTGATCACCACATTGCCACAGGAAGTAAATACTTCTCAGTACTATTTTAATAGACCTCAGCACCATTAGTCCCTTTTGATCACTTCTTTCTTAAAACATTCTCTTCTCTTGGCATTTGTGACACCTCATTTTTCTGATTTTCCTTACCTCTTTGGCTATTCCTTGTCCATTTCCTTTTGAATTAAATCATTTATTTAAAATATTTAGTATCACAGGCATTGTTCTAGGCACTGAAGTATAGAAGTACTGTTGTTCGATTGCTGACTTGTGTCTGATACTTTGCAACTCCGGGGACTGCAGCACGCCGGAGTTTGCTCACTATCTCACTATCTCTTGGAGTTTGCTCAAACTCATGTCCATTGAGTCGATGATGCTATCCAACCATCTTGTCCTCTGTCTCCTCCTTCTCCTTTTGCCCTCAGCATCAGGGTCTTTTCTCATGAATTGACACTTTGCATCAGGTGCCCAAAGTATTGGAGCTTCATCTCAGCATCAGTCCTTTCAATGAATATTCAGGCTTGATTGCCTTTAGGGTTGACTGGGTTGATCTTGCTGTCTAAAGCCTAAGCCCTAATTCTAGAAACATTCTCTAACCCAGCATTGTCCAGTACTGTACCCAGTAGCCACATGGAGGGTGCAGCTCTACCCTCTGCAGGCTATCTGCTTGGTCCTCTTGACTTTTTATTAGTGATTTGTGTCAGTCTCTCTCTCCACCTTGGGGGCAGTGACCACACTGGATTCATTCTGGTGTCCCAGGTCAGGTCTAGGATCAGTGTGTGATGAATGAATGAGCAGGTTGATGTCTAAGATGACTTAGCTGCAGCCAAGGCATCACACCTGAGCCCCGTCTGTGAGGCCACATTACTGACCACCAGCAGAAACCCAGGAACATGGACTGGGAGCCGTGAAGACCTGGGTTCTTGTGACTCACTTGCTCTGTGACCCTGGGTAAGTCATTTACCCTTTCTGGACCTCAGTTACCTTCTCTCTCCAAGGGAGAGAAATGAGGATAAAATGTAATTTGGAGTATCACCTGGCCACACTTCGTTTTGTAGATGGGTAAAACTAAGGCATAAAGAGGTTCAGGCTCCAAGTCTGTAGGAAGAGTCTGGTTCCTGAGTTCTTTCAGCTGTGCTGTCCATCTGTGTGTCCTGAAAGCACTGCCTCCCAGCCACCCCACTGACCTTAGCAGACGCAAGTTTGGACCCAGAACCCTCTCACCTCTATGCCTCGGTCAATGGCTACTTTGCTCAGCCGCACAGCAATGGGGGCCTAGGGAAAAGCAAATGCTTGATTGAGGAGGGGACCAGTCAGTGCTCACAGTTAGGCACACAAGCTCCCTGATGGGGGAAGAGGTCTGGGTAGAAATCCAGCTATTCTAGTGACAGTGTTTACTTTCGTTAGTGTTGTACCTACTAGTTAGTGGATGTTCCTTTTCAGTAATGAAGGAAGCCTAACTGAACCCTAACCCTCCTAGTCCTGACCATCTGGAATTCTTGTCATTTACCCATCCCTCCAGCATGGACAACAGGCTCCATTGTACAAATGCTCTCCCACCCACAGGCCTGTCTCATGGTCACAGGCTGGTCCCCATCCCTTGAGGATGGGTTTAATTGAGGCTCAGGGTGGTGAAGCACTTGGCCACATTTGTCCAGCGAGTCAGAGGTGAGGCTTAGATCTGATTCCCAGTGACCTTTCCCACTGCTGCTCCCTTCCTCTACCCTTCTCATCTCAACAAATGCAAACCTCCACTGAAAGCACGTTTTACCCCAGTAGGGTAAAAAATGGTCAGTATTCGGAACTTGGATTTTGGAATCTGACAGGCCTGGGTTGAAATCCTGAGGGGCATTTTGTAGGGCCACTTGGAAGCAAGAGCACCAAAGGGACCATCTTTGCCTCACTGGTCTTGCTTCTAGTTATCTTATGCTCTGGCTCTCCATCCCGGGCCCTGCTTCCAGGCAAGGAGTGCATTTGCCTCAGATTTTATTCACATTGTATTATTTGAATGTTTTATAAGACTTTATGAGGAAAAGAACAATTTAAGAAGTCTGTTAGAGTTGAAGGCATAAATGAAAAACTAGCTACATAAAGATAAAAGAACTTCAGACTGGGAAAAATACCACAGATTCAAGCAAACATCAAGAACTGGGAAAATATATTTGCGTTATTGTGACAGAGCTTTTCCTTTACAAAAAGTTGGTATAATTTTTTTTTTTTTTTTAGCATTCACACAGTATGGAAAGGTAGTTTCAAAAAAGAATAAAAAAAGACGTGAGGTGTGCTCAACTTTACTTTTAAAGAAACATAAATCAGAACAGTTAGGTGCTCCTTTCACCTCACACTTGGAGACTGAAAGGTTGGCAATGCCCATTCTTGTTGAGAAGTATTTGCACACATAATTGAATGGAGAGTAAACTGGCACAATGCTTCAGGAGGGCAGTTTGACAAGAACCGGCAAATTAGATAGATGCCCATGCTCTTTCATGTTGTAACTCCATCTGCCCTACAGATAGCACTTTCAGGAGTATACACTAAGATGTCCAATGTTAATCACTCCAGCTGTTTTTCAGGAGCACAAAGATGTCAGCAATGTGATGTTCCTCATTGGAGCACTGGCTAAATGACGGCACATCCATACCACTAATGAAAGTGTGCAGTTTGAATGAATGAGGTTAGTGAGTATGTGCTGAAATAGGTGACTCTCCACATACTAGGTGGAAACCGGAAGCTGCATAGTACTGCGTATATTATTCCATTTGTGTAGAAGGTGTTGGTATGATGTGTCTTTGGGGAGAAGGGTCAAGAGAATGGAGAGCTTCACTTTTTGTTTTATACTTTTCCATACTGTTTGAATTCTTTTCTGTGCATAGTTTATGTTTTTAAACATTAGTTAGAACTGGACTAGCCTTTAAAGGTGTGTTCCTTGTCCCCTAAATTGTCCTAGAGGAATTTAGAATTAGATATATGAGTGTATGTGCACATTTTACATGTACAATGAAAATTTCTGGAAGAGTATGCAAACTGTTTACAGTGGTCATCTCTGGGGAGTGTGACTGGGGAATTGAGGAATGTTTTGGTGACCAACTGTCCCAGTTTGCCAGTGACTGATGTGTTGTTTTAGGATGTGGGACTTTTCACTTTGAACCTGGACAGCCCCGGGATAACAGGATTACCCTACTTTCAATTTTTATTCTATGTCCTTTGATTTGCTTGTTATGAATATGTATTATATAACTACTGATTTCTCATCAGAGAAAATTAAAAACTATATACCCATGTTGTCTCTGTGTTGAAAGCACACATATTTATGTTTCTGAGTGTCTGTGCATGTATGCATAATTGTAGTTGAGCCTTGAACAGCCCGGAGCTTAGGGTAACTAGTCATTCATGCCGTAGAAAATCTGTACATAACTTTACAGCCAAGCCTCCCTGTAAAGAGTTCTGCATCCACAAATTCCACCAACCTTGGATCATGCAGTACTGTAGTATGTATTTAGTGAAAAAAGAAAATCCATGTATAAGTGAACCTGCACAGTTCCAACCTGTGGTGTTCAAGCTACCACTGTGTGAAGTAGATCAATTAGAATTATGATGGATCGTTTTATGTTATTTGGAAATGAGAACAGTGAGTCACAGTTCCCCCAGGATGTCCAATTTCTTTGATATTCTGTGGAAAATGTAGCCAAATGCATATTCCTAGGGTACAGTATATTTACACTTAAGGGGAAAATCTGAATGTTAAGTTGTGGACCTTGTGTTTATTGACAGGCTCTTTTGGGCTGTAGGGCTTCCCTGGTGGCTCAGACAGTAAAGAGGCTGCCTGCAATGTGGGAGACCCGGGTTTGATCCCTGAGTTGGGAGGGTCTCCTGGAGAAGAAAAGGTCTCCAGGCAACCCACTGTAGTGCTCTTGCCTGGAAAATTCCATGGATGGAGGAGCCTGGTAGGCTACAGTCCATGGGGTCGCAAAGGATCGGACAGGACTGAGCGACTTCACTTTCTTTTTGGGGTATATGTAATTTCTGGAGCATTTTGACTCCCTGGTCTTGGTAGTTTCCCCGTTAGAGAGAAGCCGTCTACCACAGTATCTCTTGCACTCACCCGGGGGAGGAGCCTGGTAGGCTGCAGTCCATGGGGTCGCTAAGAGTCGGACAGGACTGAGCGACTTCACTTTCACGCATTGGAGAGAGAAATGGCCACCCACTCCAGTGTTCTTGCCTGGAGAATCCCAGGGACGGGGGACCCGCCTGGTGGGCTGCTGTCTATGGGGTCGCACAGAGTCGGACACGACTGAAGTGACTTAGCAGCAGCATAGGGAATCTTCATACTTGGCACTCAGTGGCACTCAGTAACTGACCTGGAATTTAAACAGGTTGCATCAGAGTGTGCCAGCATTTGCATTAGTGATAGTCTAGTATTGCTTTTCTGTATGATGTTGATTTGGTATAGAAAGTGAAAGTGGCTCACTTGACTCTGACTCTTTGCAAACCCATGGAATTCTCCAGGCCAGGATACTGGAGTGGGCAGCCTTTCTCTTCTCTAGGGGATCTTCCCAACCCAGAGATCCCACCCAGACCTCCCTCATCACAGGCAGATTCTTTACCAGCTGAGCCACAAGGGAAGCCCAAGAATACTGGAGTGGGTAGCCTATCCCTTCCCTAGGGAATCTTACCGACTGGGGAATCAATTAGGGGTCTCCTGCATTGCAGGCAGACTCTTTACCAACTGAGGTATCAGGGAGGTTGCTTGGTATAGAAAGCTACTTTTAAATACTGAAATACTAATAATTAATAAAATACCATTATTTCAATATTTTGAAAAATCTGAAGCCTGAATCATCTTGAGATCAAGCTCAAAGATCCAGTTTTTTATTTTATGCAAAAAGACAAGCCCTATACAAGTAGGCCCCCACTCCAGGGAAGTGTAATCAGCTACTACCCTGAGTTACTCAGAGTTTTGTATTTCAAGTTCTTTTCCACCACGTAGTATGGTCGAAAGATGGGCTGGTAGTTCTTTATCTGCTTTGAAGAATCTTGTGTTTTCAATTTTGGGACACATTCATGCTTTACTGTCCAGTACAATAGCGAACAGCCAAATGTGTCTATTAGCATTAAAGTATGCCAAATGTGTCTATTAG